>LR751370.1:72023-154417 GCA_902729485.2 Mus minutoides | reverse complement strand
TTTTTTATTTTTAATTGACCAGTCACTTGAAATCATTGCATTTTTCTGCATCTTTATGTTTTTTAATGTGTTCTAGTTTTCAAAACTATTTATTTTAAGAATGAAGTTCTTGGATGCCAAAACAAAGGATCTTATAGCACAATGCTAGCATGCCTGATTCCACAACACCTTTCAAATAGCAAGCATGCCCCTTCTAAAACACAACTTTAGATGAACAAGGTTATATAAATTAACAAATGATCTAATGGTAGTTGGAAAGGGTTCTATTTTTTAGTATACATACCTGCATTCTCACTCTGGTGCTTCTCCTCAGATATCAAACATAATGAATTAGAAGATGGGACTTGTTCCTTGGTTTCCATTCAGATTCTACTTATAGAAATTTGTGTGGTCTTAACTTTCTCCATTTATGCTAATTTTTATGTAATATAAAAATAATATGACAATTGTCTTCATTAAATCATAGTAGGTGGGTGTATGAAGTAATTTTTCTCCACACAATTGTTGTCTTTTTCTAATACAGATGTATGCATGATGGATGATTAAGTTGAGACGTTGATGATACTGAAACTAATAAAAGGTAATCATCATCATTATCACTATCACCACAAGCAAAGCCCCATCACCATCACCACCATAATTATAACCACTATCACAACCATCACCACCACCATAAGCACTATCACTACCACCATCACCACCATCACCATCATCATCAAATCATAATTACCAGCTCCACCACTATCATTTCCACCATAACCCATACCACTATCATTATCATAATCATCACTATCATAATTATCATCACCATCACCACCACCACTATCTTCACAATCATCATTACCACTACCAACACCACCAATATCACCTCTATCTTCATTATCACAATCACCATCATCACTACCACCACCAGGATCACCACCATCACAATCACAATCATCTTCACCACCATTATCACCACTACCAGCATCATCACCACCACAATTATCATTTGTCATTGTATCCGGAGCCCAATGGCAAGTAAACATTGCTGATTATATATTGAATATGTCTACCTGGAGTTTCTTGATAGAATCTTAGAAGATTGCTAGTTCTCCTTTAAACTTCTGGAGCTATGTTCTTTTAGAGGTCAACAAGTTATTTACATGTTAAAATTGGTAACATCCTTTCTTTATGATTATAATTTCATTTTCTTTATATTTTTGTTTATTTTGTTAACTTCATAGTTTTGCTTATTGGCATCTTAACCACTTAATTTAAGTCAATGCAATTATGAATCTTGCTGCTTTATTCATGAGTCTGTCCACACCATGAGACTGATTGTGGCAATTTCTCCCAACATCTCTATACAGAGACTTTTGAGTTCACAGCTGAGTTTGGGAATGTTTCATTTTGGTTGAACTTTCAAACTCTCTTAGTTTCCTAGAAGCACCTTGAATACGAACAAAGAAAGTAGGTGTTATTTACCTACCATGTAACGTGCTAGGCTACAATTATTAGAAAATGGGTATCTTGAGCCCATGAAAACACATTTGTTAACCTTGGCAGTGCGGTTCTTCTGACATCATTTTGTAAATATTGTATTATACTTATGTCTCACAAAACAGTTTATGCATTTTATTATTGTAAATGTTGGTTCAATCTGTTTTAGTATAGAATTGGAAATTGCAAAGTTGAAAACATATGGCTATAACTGTGTTCTTATTGAACCAAAAATGTTTATCCTACTTCTTATAATGAAGCAGAATCATTCACAGTCAGGAACCCACTCAAGGGAGGGAGTTGACTTTACTCTTCTTTAGCAAGCCTTTTATTCATAGGTGTAATTCCTCAAAACACACATCTGAAACTACTTAATCCCCCAAATCTGAGAAATTGTGAAAATTGTAGTTACATCTTAACTGTGAACACTATCTTTGTTTCCTAATTGTTACAAGAAATGATCTTTTAGAGGAAGAAGTGTGGATGTTGGGCCATTTGTGTTTTCTCTGTTTAGATTAGATTTGTGCCTATAACTTTGAATTTTCTCTACATAAAAAACCTTATTAGAGTGGTTTTAGGGTAAGTTCATCCAAAAGTATATCATCATTATAATGTATCTTTGTATTTCCCAAAGTCCATCTAAGGAGGTAAGAAATACCTTCAAATTATATGACCTATATACCCATTCTTTCAGAAACTCTAAAATTATAGCACAAAAAAAGCATACTACATGAGGAATACATGGACAGCTGGTCTGTATTCTTTGCCAATTACTGTGTCTGTGACTGTGTCATGGACAACTTTGCAGACCCTGCTATTATCTTTGATATTGTGATAGTTCTAAAAATGTTGGCCCAATAGTCAATTAAATTTCCAACTGTAAGAATCCATTGATTTGAGAGAATCTTACACTATTGTCATCAACCTGACTTATTACAATATCTTGCTGATGGACAGTCATTAATTTTGTACATTATTAACTAACACACACACACACACACACACACACACACACGCCACAAACTCAGGTATAAAAGAGCCTAACTAGCCTGAACAATCCAGCATTCTGTATCTACTTGGATCACATAGAAGAGGAACACAAGAACTGAAAGGATGAATAAAGTATCCTCTTTGGACACTCACCAGGCCATAGGGAGGTGGATTAGATATTAACCCCCGAGTGTCACACCAAAATATTTACTTTGTGTTGCAGAAACTACATAGTAATTAATGTTTTGCTCATGTCTCAGGAAGTCTCTTTCACAAAGTCTGTTTCTATGTTGTGCCTCTTCATGCAGCCTACAATTCCAGCCATGAAGATGCAGAGGTATCAAGGAGACACATTGCTGGTGACTATGAAACTGTGCAAGGCAACACCACATTGATCTCCCAGACTTTTAACTACACTGAGTGCTATTGCCTAAAGTAAAAAAGTATAAGCATAAGAGTTCTCCAGGTTCTGCCTGAAATTCCTGCTGTTTGAACTTAAGTGGTGATTACTTGCATTATTATAACAGAATGAAGGTGAGTTTTTGTTCTTGAGGTTATCCCTTCCTATGTATGTGGTGACATATAGTTTATCATGATTAAAACACATTCCAGAGCAGAAAAAAATAACAAAAAGACAATCGCACCATTCTTTATTTTACATTGTCTTAGTTAGGGTTTTACTGCTGTGAGTATACACCATTACCAAAGCAAGGACAACATTTACCTGGCGCTGGTTTATAGGTTCAGAAGTTCAGTCCATTATCATCAAGGCAAAAACATAGTAACATCTAGGCAGACATATCACAGGAGGAGCTAAGTGTTCAATATCTTGTTCCAAAGGCAAACAGGGAAAGACTGGCTTCCAGGAAGCTAGAATGAGGGTCTTAAAACCCACCCCCACAGAGACACACTTCTTCCAACAAGGACACCTTTTAACAGTGCACTCCCTGGGCCAAGCATATTCAAACCTCCACACAGAGGTTAGAATGTCCAGGCTGGTAAGTTCTATAGACTATATACTTACATTATTTGGTTCTAGAAGCTCAGTCAGTGGAGGGACATTGGATCATAAATTATTCCACAAGCTACATCAATCTTGTCAATTATAAGAGTGGCTTCCTCCCCTAATCTGCCTTATTATTATTTTTGGAAGGCTGATACACTACTCTGCACATCTTGCCTGTTCTTTTTCAGAAGTGATTCTTTGACGTGTGTAACTGTTTCTTGCACTCTTTTCCTTGTGTCTTTGTGGAATGATCCCAATCTCTTCAAAAATCAAGCTTAAATACACTATCAAGTTGAAAGCATACAGAACCATCCAGTGCAACCTTTTCTGTGTACCCCATATTCTCAATAGTTACTTTAGCATGCAGTTACACAAATCACAAACAGTGGCCCATATTTCTGGCTAATTCATGAGAGGATAATGGTATGTAGGTCAAAGACTCTTTTATTTATCTTATGCTCCTCTCTAACTAATGCTCAGATAAGCTCATTTTATCAAAGATGCAAGCACTAAGGGCACCCTGAATGAGTATAACAAAGGCTAATTTAATGGTGTATGGCTCAGTCTCAGTGACAAGGGAAGGTGATTAAGGCACTCAAAATTCATCCATTGTATTCTGTGCCTACTCATTGGATGTGCCTTATATATGTGGGGAAGATATTTTTGCTATGGTTACAGTCCACAGAATGGGATGAGGCATATTGGTCTAAACAATGCACACATGAAAATTATGTTGAAAATGAAGCATTTGCATCCAGTAGTGCTTTCCATCATGTCTAGAGTGAGGTCTTGGCCTGTGCTCTGCTCTTGGGCACCATTTGGTGAATGAAGGAATGAATGATAAAATAAATGAAGAATTAAAAAAGTGTCCAAATAGATGTAATTTCATATAGAATTGGAACAAAAGGGGATCTATGTCCTCACCAGGTTTGAATTTTGGAGAAAAGTCAAAATTCTGTGGGTTAGAATCTCAATATTTTAGTTGGACCCAGTTTTTATTATGGTTCATTTTATTTGAACATCTCTTTATCACCCAGGCATTATTGCTATGTACTGAGATCCCTTAAAATAAAGGGGGGGGCACTAGTGAAGCTGATCTGTATTGTGTGAATGACCCAGTTTTTAAACTCCATTGCATACTATCCTGTTGCAGGCATCTCACCCTTAGTATTTTACATGGCATCTTGACTGACTTCTGCATGAACTTAGTCACACTTTTTCCTTGATAAGGGGAAGGTTCTAGATAAATACTGCACAACTCTAAAGATTTCTGAACCAGTAATCATAAACAAATGCATAAACAATGGTTACATGACTGCCGTTAGGTTCTAATTATGAAGTCTTGCTATTTGCCTAGGCATTTGGAAACATACTTTAATATATTACAGTGGAAATGTTTATATTTTATTATTAATATTTTTTATTTTGTTTCTGTCATAGCTCGACAGGATAATGAAGTAACTCACATCAATTTGTAAATTTATTACTAATATTGACAACATAAACATGTCTGTGATTGACAATATATACAAACACTAGGTGGCACACTGTTACTAACAGGCTGATATCAGTGCTGTTTTGTATGTTTTCATGTGCATGTGTGCATGCATGCGTGTGTGTGTGTGTGTGTGTGTGTGTGTGTGTGTGTGTGTGTGTGTATTAGTGTTAGTAATGTGAATAGTGGGGTACTGTGAAGTGCACACCAAAGAAGCTGCCTATTTCAGTGTCAAGCTGGACTTATGGAACTTGTGTATGATACAGTGATTCTCTTCATGATTTATTGTCAAAGATTACATTAACAACAATCTCTCATATTTTTCAATGTCATTCTTCTTGAAACCACACTGCTTATGTCAACAACTCATAAGCATACAAGTAGACATTTGAGTTAGTTTCTCTCATGGTATGAACACTTAAGACATCGCAGTAGGCATGCAGTTCTAAGTATATTGATGTGTGAAACAAAGAATTTGTGCCTATATGCAGAAAGTCTATGAAACAGGCAAAGACAAACGTGAATGAGCACCAACCAAGGACTGCCAACCCTAATGGTCTGAAATCTCCTTAATCAAAGTCAAGGTCTCAGAGCCTTCACTTTACCTTCACAATAGCATAGTAATTAATATCTTTTCCTCAAAGATGTTGAATGATTCTGAAAATACAATTTCACTTCCCTTTGTTCCCTTAGGAAGGGTAGGGGTAGGCACAGGGATGTGTTCTATCCACTAATCAAATAGCAACAACAACAAAAATGGCATTTTCCTTGTAGATTCAATCTGTTTCAAAATCCACATGAAGGTGCTTGTTTGGTGATATGTACTATCAGGTCTTCTTTTACACACAGCAAAATACTTTGACCAAGTTCCCATGAAGCCACATAAAGGCTAGACATTTATTACTTTAATGACCATATAACTCACCTATATGAGTAAAATATGTACAATAGATTTAAGTTCCTTGCTAAGAACTTGGAGCCTCATGACTCTCACTATCCAGTAGCCCTTGGGAATCATTCTGATGCAGTTACAAAGGGTAGAACTACAGCAGAGTCTATGAGTTCAGAAAGCAGTGCCATAAATCTGAATCATGTTATTTTCATTTGTTATAATCCTTCAAGCATTGTCCCAATTATTCTATGCATCTTTCTTTTAGAGATGATTATAGAATATTTTGGTCTTATTTTGAGAGTTTTATTTCAAGACAAAAGCAATTTTAATTCGTGGTGAATTTTTAATTTTCTCTCAGCCATATAGTGAAAAGACCCCAGAAAGCATTCTATTCAAATGCATTTACAGAAAAAAAGTGAACAAAGAAAATAAATAAAATAATTTTATTTTAATAATTTTTTCACAGAAAGCAGGACAAAGAAAAGAACGAGATAGGAAAATAGCGTCAATATGTGGCGCTATTTGATTCCTTAGTGCATCCTTTTTAGTCTCCATTTTTTGCTAGTTCTCTGGGTTCGAAGGGCCAGACAGGTTGATAAATGTCTTTGTAACACAACACCTTACATATCTTTAAACAACAGCATGCCTGGTTGCAGATCCTCCCAGGATGAGGGCCAGGGTCATAATTGACAACTGCCTCCAGAGCAGAAGTCTTGAAACAGCCCTGTCCCATGGAAGAGATTGCTGCCCAGATGGTGACAATGACAGCATTTTCAGAATCAGATGCAAAACCAGATATGAAATACTAGTGAACAATGGTTCTACTAGCCCCTCAGACACTGTGGTCACTGAATGCCTTCCTGTATTGACCCAACAAGACTACGTAGACCAACCTTCAACTCTGTCCTCCACTCCAGGGCATGCATGAGCACAAATAACCAGCGCTAGCCATTTGGACTCACAAACAGCAGCTCCCAAGTCTTTGGATGTAAGTTCAGTGAGGGCTTGGTTAGGTTTCTGCCATCATAATGGTTGTTTGTCAATAAACAGAACACAGAAGCCCCAATATCCACATTCCTGCATCTGAAACAAGACTTCCACAGGATCTTATTAGGGGCACAAAGATGATGTCAGTGAAATATTAGTATATAATTTGATACTTATTATCCTTGACAAAGAATTAAACATCAAAATAACCACAAGGCATCAAACACTACAGACAGTGATGTGTAGGAGATGAGCAGGCACCAGGCTCTAAGTTAGTTCATCTGTTAGACCTCTACCAATTCCTTTTGGGATACCAATTCCTTTCTAGTAAAAATGAAAGCAAAACTCCTTTTGAGTTGTGTTGTAAGATGAATATGGGATGAGGATCATCCTGAAGACATGACTAGTTTATATGATCTATTCTTCTCAGTTAACAAACAAAGCCACATCTGTCATAATTTTGTTCAGGAATTAGTAATAATGTCTGTTGTTATTTCTCATAAATCTTAAGTAGACTTCTGTTCAACAACAACAAAAGAGAATAAACAGGAAAAATAAAATCAACTGGAAACCAGGGTAGAAAATAGTTGAGCAAAATATTTTATAATCAGTTTTAAATGAAGCAGATATGTAGTAATTAGGACATCACTTGAGGGATTATAAGAAGTGAAAATAACAAAGGCACAAAACATACTGAATGCTTTCCTTTCTCCAAGTTATCATTCAATGAAACATAGTAGACACATCTAGCAACTGCTAATCAAATAGCAACTGCAAAAGCTACAAAATAAATAATAGAAAGAAAATTACTACTGTGCTGTATTTAAAACTCAACAACAGAAAAATTCTTTCCTTAAGTGTTAGAAAATACACATCACACAAATTTATCACTAAGGAAAAACAAAACAGAACAAAACAAGATGATTAAACCATCTTTCAATTTCCACTGACCTAAAAACAAAGCAAAACATAATTGACCCCAGAAAACCAAAATTGATAAAAAATGAAGTGGAACTTTCTAGTTTCATAGGAGATTCAGTTCTGTCATGTGATAGTTTTCTGGAAACTGTCTTATTAGAGGATATTTTTGCTGAAGCAGATGTGTGGGAGGGTGTTTTGCTGAGAAGGGACATGTGGTGCTTTTTCTGGAAGCAACCTGGCAAAAGGGCATGTGGTATTTTACTAAAGCAGATGCTTGAGAGAACATGTGATATTCAAAAAGGGTACAAGTATAACCCAACAGACAGTGGATGATGTTGTGTGGCAATGGTTTGCCTTGCCACTCTTGGCTGGTCTTGTGCTTTGCTGACTCTGGTGGTCGGTGACAATGCTGTGTGGTATTGGTTCACTTTGGCACTCTTTGCTGATCATCCTTTGTCATGATTTGGTAGTGAGAAATGGACCAAAGGACTTATGGTGGTGTTTTGGCAGCTTCTTGACACTTCCACAGACCTGGGCCAACTGGCAGAGTCTTGATGTTTATTCTGAACTGGACTGTTATTGCAGATTCATGAGTGGTGTTTGTGAATGGACTGAGCTACATCTGCTGATTTGTATTAACTTAGCTGCTGATATTCTGACAATGCAGACTGGAATCACCCCAAAGAACTATTTCTAAACAGAACCCCTTCCTCCTTTGCCCTATTTATCTTCTCTTTCCAGTGCCTTTGGTGGGTGGTGGGCTAGAAAGGATGTTAAAGCATTTAAGAATACTTAAATAGGTTTGAACAATACAAGCCTACAATAAAATAGTTTTAATAAATATAAAGTTCATGAAAATATACACAGTATAGAAAAGGGCAAATGGACTGGTGGAGATTGCTCTATTCATAAAAGCGCATGCTGTAAAAGGATAATGCATCACAAGTCAAACTCAGGAAAAAAATATACATTAAAACCAAAAATTAAAAAGAATAGTGGCTGTACTAACAGTTCCCACACTTTCATCAGTAAAAAATAGCACATGCTTAGAAGAATGTCTCTCTCCTATTCACCATCCAAGGGTTCCAGACCTTCCTGACCACTCTCTTGTAGGATTTACCTCAGTCATTAGCAAGCAAGCCTCCCCTACAGCTAAAGGCCAGCCCTGTGCAAGCTCTGCATAGAACCTTCTTCCAAAAGTCAACCAGAGCACAAAGCCCATTACTACCTTTGTATAGACATCGTTCATATTTTAATAACAGCAGAGAGGGATTTATAATCATTGTAAGTATTATAGACTTTACATGCCCAACATTATAGTATATACATAAATGTATGTATAGTGCCTTGCATACATATACATATATGTATACATACTATACATACTATATACACATATACATATATAATGTGCATATATCTATATATAACATTATGTAGTATACACATATGCATATATATGTAATTATTATATACGTGTCTATCATTATCTGTTTTCTTTTGACATCTTTAGCTTTACACTATGCTTAATTTTTGTTTCTCTTCTCTTAAAATGCAACACAGTGAAGGAAGTTATTCTTTTAGATTTTATTTATTTCACACGTGTGTGTTTCCATCTGTGTGAGTCTGGTATGTGTGTTTCCATCTGTGTGAGTCTGGTGTGTGTGTGTGTGTGTGTGTGTCTGTGTGTGTGTGTGTGTGTGTGTGTGTGTGTGTGTATGTGTTTCCATCTGTGTGAGTCTGGGGTGTGTGTGTGTGTGTGTGTTTGTGTATGTGCATGTGTGTGTGTGTGTGTGTGTGTGTGTGTGTGTGTGTGCGCATGTGTGTGTGAATGGTACTCATGTGGAGGTAAAAAAAGTTATGGGAGTCAATTATTTTTCTTTTCTCTACCATGAATGTCTGATTTAACTTAACTTGTTTGGCTTCATAGACAGCATCTTTTAAATACTGAGTCAACTTGCCAGCAGAAGAAATTATTCTTTTACTCATTATACCTCCCTGGTATTTGAATGATGGACTAAACTAAATAACTATTCATTTAGCTTGCATAGGAATGTCAAGAAAATATATGGTTATCCAAAAATATAAATTATTGATATTAATTTCACATGAAAGAACAATGTTAATTAAAGTTAATGCCAAAGCAACATGATAGACACCTGGAAAGTAAGAGATACAAAGACCAAAATGAAAGGTAAATGTCAGCACACAAACCATGTGCTGTGGAGAATGTCTGTGATTGCAGACTGAGACATGATGACTGGCATCAGTTCTAAGCCACTCTGAACTGCATATTGAATCCAGGCAATCTTGAGCTACAGCGTGAGACCATAAATCAGAAATACTAATGTGGTGAAAGGAATGGATGATCTACTGTGTAAATCAACAAGATATAACCTTAAATAAATATGCTAATTTTATATCTGGTTCTGTGATAAAATACTCCACTGAAAAGGAATTTAGGGAAAATGGGTTTGTTTTGGTTTACAATTCCAGATTACAATCCATCCTTGTGAAAACCTCTCAGAGATGGTGCTTGGCTGCCCACATTTTGTATTAGCTACAGCCCAGAGCCCTGCCCAGGGAATGGTGATAGCCATCATTTGCTGAATCTTCCTGTACCATTTCACAATCAAGACGATCCAATCCCATCAAAAAACTAACACAAATTTATTATTGAGGCTGTGACTCTAGGTTATGTTAAGTTGCCATGGAAACCATCCCACTAAGACATAAGTCAGAAGGAATAGGTCAATGTATAGAAGAATATGTTGCCATTTGTCGGAGATATAGTAGAAAGAGAATGGTTGGAAAATGCTGACCCATCTGAGGGTAATATAAGACACTGTTGATTCTGAGCTCCTCCTTTCATCCTTTGAAGGTCCAAGATTGCTTATACAAATTCCCTTCACACAAGTAAATGTCCTCATCCCTGCCTTTGTGCATTTAGGAAGTATTCTACATGCTATAGCTTTACAGAAGTTTATAGAAGTCTCACACTCCAAGCAGTTTATACTCACTCTTAGTCACCAGGTGCTTTGTTGTATCCTTGGCAGCAGACCCTATTTCAACCCTAACAAAGTAAAAATATGAAGTAAAAGGAGACCTTTATTATAATACCATTCTGTTGGGCAACCTTGCTATTAAGGTTTCAGTCTCCCACGACTGGATGACTTTCTGAGCTTGGTACCTTTCTCTGAGTGGCTTCCCTGTCTCTCTGCCTGTCTTTTTCTGGAGAGTATCCCTAAACACAGGTGTCTGGCCTTGTTTGGCAGTCTGAAAAGTGACCATATATATACTGGGATGTCTGCAAGGTTGCATAACTCAGCACATGTCCTGCTCTGGCTTTGTGCCTACATGATAATTATGTATAATCAACCAGCCTTTCCTGCTCATTTGCTGCTATGATCTATTAGCCTTTCCTATCTGTGCTTAAAAAAAAAAAAAAAAAAAAAAAAAAAAAAAAAAAAAAAAAAAAAAAAAAAAACTTTTCAAATTTTGAACCAAGCTCAGAAAGCAGTCATAGGGGATTGCTTCTTTAATAGCAAGTTTCCCCAATATTTCCTACTGTTTTATTTTGGAGGTGTCATCAGGAGCTTCAAGGGCCTTATAACCTGCCTTACATGACCTGATCATGAACCATAACTTGGTTGATGGCAATTCTAGAAATGATGGTAATCTGTTGTCAGAGAAACTATAAGGCGGGGAGAAAGCATCAAAATGAAACATAACATGATTAAAGGCTTACAAAGTGTAGACACCAAGAAAAATTGGAGGCATAGGGAGTCTTTTGTTTATAATAAATGAATATGGCATGACATAATCATCTACAACTACTTTGTTCTAACATGGGGTGGGGGGCAATATGATAGTGGGAGAAATGTAGAATGTTAGCCAAGTTCAGTAAGAGCAGTCTGTTTTGCTTGCTGTCTGGGTTGTGGGACCATCTCGGGTTATGGGTATGTAGGTGCAGTTGAAGCAGTCTGTAAGGCTGGGCTGGAGCACCTGTCAGAAAGTGATTTGGAGATGTCCTGGGTACATGTTTTGAATAAACATCTGGACTCGACAAGATGCTGGAATAGATACATATGTTAAGGGTAGAAGATATAGTTAAAAAGGTCAGAGGAAAAAAAATGTTGGGTGTACATTTGAAACTTTAAGCCCATTGACTTGGTAGTTGGAGGAGGTGGGATGTCTCAGCACCAGGGAAAGGAGAATAGCTCCTACACCCAGAAATAAGCAGCTGAGGAGGTAAACAAGCTGTTGACTGACAATACTGATCTGGAGTCCAATTGATCTGTGAGAGGTGAATCCAAGTGGATTCCCTGAAGCTTATAAGAATCTTTTTTTAAGTTCATGAAAGGAGATACATTTTAGATATGTTAGTATTACCAGTATTTAACGTAAACAGTCTGAACTTTGAAGTCTTAACATAACAGAAGCATAAATCTGAAGCATTTTTATTCTTTTTATATAACTTACTTTCTTATAACCATCCAAGTTTTTTCATGTCCTCTAAGCTTCCTAATCTGCATTTATCAACTTCAAAATAACACCTTTCTAGACCCTCAAATGTTTTCTCTTTTCCTCTGATACAAAACACTTTCAGATCATCATTATAATTTTTCTTGTCTTTCAACCTTCATAACTTGCATTTACTAAGTGTCTTAGGGTTTGACTGATGTGAAAAGACACTATAACCAAGGCAACTCTTATAAGGTAAACTTTCAGTTGGGGCTGGCTTAAAGGTTCAGAGCTTCAGTCCATTATCATCAAGGCAGGAACACCTAACCAATGGAAAGAGAGATTCTGCAGATCCCTGTTGCTAAATTAAAGCCACACCATCTACTAGTGCCACTCCTCCCTGGGCTGAGCATATACAAACCATCACACCAACCTCAAAACACTATTAGATGGAACACAGGGTTCCCAAGGAAGAAGGAGCTAGAGAAAGTACCCAAGGAGCTGAAAGGGTCTTCAACCCTATAGGTGGAAGAATAACCATGAACTAACTAGTACCCCCTGGGCTCGTGTCTCTAGCTGCATATATAGAAGAGGATGGCCTAGTTGGCCATCAATGGGAAGAGAGGCCCCTTGGTTATGCAGACTTTATATGCCCCAATACAGGGGAACGCTGGGGCCAAGGGGTGGGAGAGGGTAGGTAGGGGAGCAGGGCCGGGAGGGGGGAGGATATAGGGAACTTTCTGGATAACACTTGAAATGTAAATGAAGAAAATATCTAATAAAAGTTGAAAAAAAACACTTTCTTAGACATTTTTATATCCTCTGACTTCACATAAGCTATAAACTTTACAGGCTAAAGTGGCACTACCCTTTGAAGTTATATTCACAAACTCTGCACATTCCAGGGGTCCTTGTTCATGTGTATCCACGGACCCCCATTCTCCCTGGAGGATAGCCTCTAGGGAAAAGGGGGTGTCCATACCACTCATCCTACAGCAGGAAGGCAGAAAGATGGCAAGATTTAGGAATCAGTTGCTAAAAAAAGGAACTTTTAAGTTGGCCATATGGAAAATGAGTAGACATTAGTAAAGCATACTAAAATTCATAGACAGCATTTCTTGATTGCTTCTTCAAATACTACTGTAACATTTGAAGAATGCATTTCTTAAATATTTGTAATTTTGATTAAGTTTAATTTTATACCCTCCCGTACTTACACCAATTGGTTTATGCAAGTGAACAACTGAGCTACTTTTATACAATTCTGAAGTCATTGAAGACCTTTGGAAGTTTGCGTGAAGGTGGGGCTGAGGTAATTTATGTTGCCCTGGAAACATTTAGGAAAACCTATGGCATAGCTAAAAGAAAGTGCTACTTAATCTCTCTTCTGTGTTATCTGTGGTATCTGCGTTAATAGAGACCTTAGAAATGCATGATTATTAATTATTTCCACAGAGTGACTCTCTGGGTTACTTCTTACTCACTGGAAGCTTTGCCAGGCTACACTCTATCTGGTTTCCTAACTGAAGAAGTATTCTTGAGGTCTTGAGGATTTTGAAGGGAACTGAAGAGGGGATGCAAAGGGGTGAAAGCACTAAGTCTAGTGAGCAATGTGCCCCTCCGTCTTCTCTAACATATTTACAGAATTGTCTTGGAGAAAAATTTCATAATCTGTGAACTACTGAGAAACCTGGGTAAAGTTATGATTAGCATACTTCCCTGGAATTGGTTGATAAAATTACTCTTATTGACTGGTTTGTTTAAAAAGTATTTTATTTTATATTAAATTATACATATTTGTGTAGATGTCTGACTGTGTATAAGTATGTACATATGAGTTCCCATGCCTGCAAAGAATAGAAGACTCGGTTTCCTTGAAACTGGAGTTACAGGTGATTGTGTGCCACTCTATGTGGGTGCTTAAACCAAACTCATAACTTCATAAGCAATACACTGCATTCTCTGTGGAGCTATCTCTCTAGCCCTTAACTAGTTGTTAAATGTATTAACTTTGAAGGTCAAAATGATGGCAAATGTACAAGTTGCTCAGCTTCCTATTTTTGTATTTAAATAACAGTTCAAGTACAACTGCTTGATTTTCTCATAGTTTATATCTTGGTCCCCAGGATTTAGTTATGTGTCATTTTTTCTCTACACACTGGTATATTAAGGAGAGCACTAGTATTTCCACGGCCTCTGGAACTTTGATTTCTGAAAGTTAACTATCTCTGAAATTTATAACATTTAATTTGGACAGGCAGGAAGCATGGCAGAGTCTAGGCAGACCTAACACTACTGGACAAGGAGCTGAGAGTTCTATATCCAGATCCAAAGGCACCAAGCAGGAGACTCTAACTGTTCATGCACAGTGACACAGTTCCTCCAATAAAGTCACATCCATTCTGACATGGCCACAACACCTACTAGTGCCACTTTCCATGAGTCAAACATATTCAAGTCACCACACCATAGTTGCATATATTTATAAAATACAAATATTCTATACAAATACAAGTATTGGTATTTCAAATAGGAGATTGGTCAAATCACAATAATTATCATATGTATTACAACAATTATTGCAATTCTTTGTGCTAATGTAGAAAGTCCTCTTAGCTAGTTCATGTATACAGTGTTCATTGCAGTCACCTTGACATTGAAAGGGATATCAGAAGTCATTCTTCCTAAGGAACACTACCTTCATATGGATTGATCAAACCTTTCATTTTTCTAAACTCACCAACTGCCTCTGGTACGTATTTTCTTCTCAGTATCAGAAAAAAACAAATCCTTTCAGACATGTTTAACGGTTGATTATCCAAGGGGAAATCCTGTGATGGGGTTGGCCATTCATGAAGCTGTAGTTGGAGCAGCCATTATGGAAACATTGTGAACTGGAATCTGCCTTCAGCCTTATCCTCCACGTTGCTTCCTCCTCGTGATTAAGTTTTAATATCAGCTCCCAGGAAGCCCCTTATCTGCAATCTTAAACACAGCCTCTCATCCACAGCACCATATCTGACATGTATTTTATCTTTGGGGTACTCAGCATATCTAGAAATTGTATTTCTGTCTTATATATTTATTGTTTATCCAAAAACTTATATTTCTCTGGGGAAATAATTGTTGCTGCTGCTCCACGGAGCTAGAAGAATGCCAGATATGTTTGAAAGTTGTGTGTTTGTTAGTAGGTCTGTTGACATTTGTTGAGTTTATTATTTGCTTTATGGTCACCAAATATAGTTACTTCTAGATTGTTTTCTCTAAAAGTATAATAGTTAGCAGCATTAACAGCAACATCATTTTTGTTGGAAAATTCGATGTTTGAATAGTTAATGACTGACCAATACTATAAAATTAGTGTATAGAAATTAGTGTATAGCAGATATGGGTTCTGCAGTCAAGTGATCTATCACTCTAATAGACTAATTCAAAAACCAGAACCTTTGATGTTTGCACATATATTTTATATGTGCAGATATTTAAGCAGTATAGATTTAATAAGATGATACATTAACTTACTTTTTTCTTTCTCATATATGTGTGTGTGTGTGTATACATATATACATTACAACTATGAATCAGAATATTATTTTCATCAAATAAAAGATAGGAAGAGGTTGCAGCATTGTTATTATTCTAATATTTGTAATTTAGAATGTGCTACAGATTTTGAAGTTGAATTTTCTTCATTAATTATTCCCTGTCATGTTGCCGTGGTTACAATTACTCATAGTAACTGAAGCTGTCTGAGACTGAGGCAGAGCATGAAGAATACTGGGTCAGATTTCCACTGAGCTACATGGAATGGAAATTTTATCATCTTCCAATTTAAGGCTCTCCAAATTCCCTAAAATGTTTTTATTAGAAATGTATCACATAAGGGAAATGCACATTTGGATAATTTTAATTTAGTTATCACAAATTTTACTCTAAATTGGTACCACTTATTTCTAGACTACCACATTTGCCTTTATCAACAATTTTATTCAGCTACATACCCTTGTACTTGACATGCATTTAAAAAGACTTTATTCAATGTGTTCCTGCTTAGGAAGTATTAAGAAAACAGATTTTAAGCAGCAAACATACCACATAATTTCACTGAAAGTAACATATAAATGTGATCATTTAACCTGCCACAAGAAACAAATTTTGCTTTACTTTGTGTCTCTCCAGAATGCAAGATTTTCAAAGCATTTAAATATCCCTAATGTAGTTTCAACAATTATGCATGTATGATCAGAAGAAATAAAATTAGAGAAAAATACCAAGATGATCTCCCTCATGTCTGTATGTATAGAAAAACTTGAATTTTATTTTTATACCTCAAACATTATGTACAAAGTACAATAATGAGTGCCATAAAGCTTGTTCACAAGTACAAGGGTTCCAACATTGCAATGTAACCATGTGATGCCCCTATTGTTTTTTATTGTAATGGTATTATTATTTAATATAATATAAAGTTGAGTATGATATTATTTAACTTTATTAATATCACCACTATTGTCATGTTGGGGCTCATACCCAAGTCTGTTCACATGTTAGAAGAAAAACCATTAAGCAACCTGCTCAAAACCATGTTACTTTTATTTCCTATCAAATATTTTTATTTTAGTGTTAGTGCTCATCTCTCATTCAGTGATAACAATTCTAGTGCCACCTACCTAGTGTTTATTGTAATAATGACAAAACCTCTGAGAGTTGTATTATACACAATTTTGTTTCTCAGTAGGAACTCGCAATACCTATATTCTATAAGGATTTGGAAATGTGCTTCAAAAAGCTACAGATATCAGGAAAGGTAGATTTCAATATCATAAAAGCTCATTTTGGCTTTTCAGGGAGTTTTTGAAACAAAAATTGTACTATGTGGATAGCTGACTATTTGTGAGCATAAGAAAGATACAGAAAGCTTACATCTACTCTAAGACATGGATATGTGTGTTGCAGGGACCTTGTGTGAGGGAGAGTGCAGATTCATTTCTTGCTGTATGTGGTACCTTTGTACCTTAAGTCTGATTTCTTAATACTTCCTAAGTACACATCAAGTATAATGCTCTGTGGTTGAATGAGATTGCTGATAAAGGCAGATGTGGTAGTGTAGAGACAAGTGGCACAAATTTAGTATAAACTTTGTGATAACTAAATTAAAATTTTCCATATGTATATTTCCTTTATATGAAATATTGCTAATAAAAAACATTTTGGGAAAATTTGGAGAGCCTTAAATTGGAAGCAATTCTTTCTTGCTATTTCTTTGTGGGTTTCTGATACGTGTTCTTGTTCAAAATCCATCCAAATTTTTGTATGAACATTTTGTAAATGTAAGCAGTCACACATTTCCCAAAGTTGGCACTTATAACAAAGGTTGTGAAGAGAGCAGAACATGAGGGCTGATAGGAAGAGCCACGTCACAGGTACATTTAGATGCAGCCAGGAAATCCCACATAATTTGACTCAATTTTTCTTTTCTTTTTTTTCTTTAAAAATTTTTTTAAAAATTAGATCTTTTCTTAATTTACATTTCAATTGCTATCCTGAAAGTCCCCTCTCCCCCCCACCTCCCCTCTCCCCCCTCTCTGCTCCCCTGCCCACCCACTCCCACTTCTTGGCCCTGGCGTTCCTCTGTATTGGGGCATATAAAGATTGCAGTACCAAAGGGCCTCTCCTCCCAATGATGGCTGACTAGGCCATCTTCTGCTATATATGGAGCTAGAGACACGAGTTCTGGGGGTTCTGGTTAGTTCATACTGTTGTTCCTCTTCTAGGGTTGCAGACCCCTTCAGCTCCTGGGGTTCTATCTCTAGCTTCTCCAATGTGGGCCCCGTGCTTCCTCTTATGGATGACTGTGAGCATCCACTTGTGTGGGAGTCAGCTATATCAGGGTCCCTTTAGTAGACACTTGCTGTCCTATGCAATAGAGTCTGAGTTTAGTGACTGATTATGAGATGGATCCCCAGTGGGTTAGTCTCTGTATGGTCCATCCTTTCATCTTAGCTCTAAAGTTTGTCTCTGTAACTCCTTTCGTGGGTATTTAAGGCAAAAAACACAGTCAGCAAGACAAAAAGGCCACCAACAGATTGGGAAAGGATTTTTACCAATCCTAAATCTGATAGGGGACTAATATCCAACATCTACAAAGAGCTAAAGAAGCTGGACTCCAGAAAAACGAATAACCCCATTAAAAAATGGAGTATAGAGCTAAACAAAGAATTCTCAATTGAGGAATTCTGAATGGCTGAGAAACATCTGAAAAAAATGTTCAACATCCTTATTCATCAGGGAAATGCAAATCAAAACAACACTGAGATTCCACCTCACACCAGTCAGAATGGCTAAGATAAAAAATTCAGGTGACAGCAGATGCTGGCGAGGATGTGGAGAAAGAGGAACACTCCTCCATTGCTGGTGGGATTGCAAGCTTGTACAAGCACTCTGGAAGTCAGTCTGGCGTTATCTCAGAAAACTGGACATAGTACTACCAGAGGATCCAGCAATACCTCTCCTGGGCATATACCCAGAAGATGTGCCAACTGGTAAAAATGACTCAATTTTTCAAATTCACTGATGCATCCTGTTTCACCTGGGACAGCTTTAGCAATGAGGTTGAAACTTAAGGAGAATATCTCCTGGCATTTGACAATAAACCATGGTCGCTTAGGAATTGCTTAGCCAGCTTCTTTTGAGGTCCAGATATGACTGAGTTTAATACTTTCAATCTTGTTGATTGGAAAGCGGATGAATGGCTCAAAGTACAAAATTGAACAGATGTGGTTCCAGGCTCTGTCAGACAGATGTACCAGAGTAGCCAACAGTATGGCCTAATGGTGGATAAGAACTTTATCGGAAACCTAGGCTAGGAAATAGGGATAGATTTTATTGAGACAAATCTTAATTGTCTTTTCTGGGCATCTCACAGGTGTCAAAGAAGCTGTTACATTGGTTTGGACTCTCTTTTCAGTCACACTTCAACATCAATGGGTCAGAAAGCAGCCATTCCTGCATCCATGACAAAGGTCAGGACCCTAATCCCGGAGCTGTGGACATTCACTTAAACTCCTTTCCTGACATTTAGGCAGAAAAATGAAGGACATATTTTATAATGGTTTTATTTTGGGTATAGTGAGTAATGCACACTTGGCCTCTCACCTAGAATCCTTGTGCCTTCTAATAGAATATATACAAATGTGACAGGGTAATTTGTTAGCCTTTAGGATGAATACCTGAGCCTTCACAGCAGCACACAGAGCATTCTTCTTAGAAAGGCTTCAAAACAGACTCCATAGCTGTGGTTAAAATACCAAGTTTGAGTAGTACCTGGGAAAAGGTAATGCCAGCTTTAGAGTCTGCTAAGGTAGAAGCCAGATTCTTTGTGAATTCCCAGGATCCACAGCACATGTGAATTCCAATAAACAAATACAGTTAGAAATAAAATTAAAGTTGTTAGTCAGCATCTGGCCTGAGGGCATAAACCAAATTGTTTGCAAAAAGGCATTTCCCATATGAAAGAAATATATGTTTAATAAGAAACTGTAAATACATAGAAGTTGAGGAAAATGTGTTTGCATCATGCAGAACTGATACGTTCAATTGTTTTGGTCTGTGTGTTCTTTCACATAAATCACAAGAAGCAGGATTTTCAAAAATAGAATGTACACATTTTTGTATCTTAACATAGAAACATATTGACAGTGATTCAGGTCAACTAACATTCATGAGAGAAAATATATTAATATCACAGGAGAGCCAGCCTAGCTGATGAGTTTTCTGCTAGATCTGTCCTTCATAACAAAAATGCAGACTTGCTTTATTCAACCATATGGACATGGCTGTATTTTGATTAAAAAAAGGAAAAATAAACCCATTTAACTAAACTTTAATGCACACCAATGTGGAGAAAAACTAGAGATGGAATAATAGATTTAAGGTCCCCAATAGAAATTATCAATGACTGGAACTCCTAAACTTGTGCAGAGAAACAAATGCCTGTACTGAAAACTTCATTTAATATTTCTATCACTTAAGTATAGTGACTGTTAATGAATTAGTTTGGAGTCATTAAGAAAGTAAATTTTAGAAAACTAATTNAGTAATTGTAATACATTTTCATTTGGTGAAAACAAAGATCATTTATTCCTTTGATGAGCACTTTGTCAGAGAACTTGCCATAGGCAGTGTATAAGGTGAGTCAGAAACATGGCATGCCTTTGATTATGGTGGTCTGTTGCAGCTGTTGTATGTTGAAGGTTGAAAGCCCACCAAACTAGAAGTACATGATTTCTTTTTTAAAAAATAAATTGCATGTTTTATTTTATTTTTCATTTTTTATTGGTTATTTTATTTACTTAAATTTCAAATGTTATTCTCATTCCCAGTTTCCCCTCTACAAGCCCCCTATACCCCCCTGCCTCTATGAAGGTGCTCCCTAATGTTTTCTTAAAAGACCTATAATTTGAGAATATTTTAACATTACCCTATAAAATTATAATTGAAAATAAAACCTTATCAATGTATTCTCAGATCAAAGTGATGAATATATACTCTATATATGTTTAGTTAACTTATGAAGGTTAGAAAAAACATGGGGATGTTAAAGATGATATAAATGAAAGTATTATTTATTTTATACTTGTGATATTAGAATAAAGAACTCTTTTTCTGCAACCTAGAGGAATTAACTTAAATGAAAACTATTATTTACATCTGCTATGTGGTAATTTCCTCTGAGGTAAAGCCTTCTGTCTTGAATTAGTTCTGCAGGAAAGCACATTAAACCAGCACATGTGAATCAAACTCAAGAAACAAACAAATCAAAAACTTCAGGAAATCCCTGAAACTGACAAAATTCACTCCACACCTCTTCCCCATGTGTATATAGTTATGGATTCCTGGGAGACAATCCTAGACCAGCTGAACTCTATGGCGGAGCTTAGAAGAGCACAGTTGATTGAGAGAAAATAACCCCAATAAAATTTATTGATTGATGAAGATGGACTTTGGTAGCATCCAGACTATGGTCTGTCTAAGTTCCCTGGGTGCATAGACATTTGTTTGATTTTCCACAGGAGCAGTGCCACACAGCATCTTAAACTTTCTAGATTCTATTCCTATTTGACAACGTAACAAACAATGCTATTATATAAGTGTAATTAAAACTAGAAGATTCCAGTCACCTGGGTTTGGGCCAGTCATCAGTCATTTATTTAATTATGAACATAAGATTTATGGTTTATTTTTCTTAACTATCATTTAGATGAAGTTCAACTGTACAAACAATAATCTTTTTAATTCCTAAGAAAATAATGATTTTTAAAATGGTTAATGATTATATATCAGGATTTACAAATGCATATTTGAAGAGGAATATGAAATACAGAGCAGGATGATGTTCTTTTACATGGACAAGGTGAAGTGGCACTGTTCCATGTATACTCTTTCCATGAGCATTGCTACTTCAAAGTCTCTACATATAGTTAGTTGCTCCCAGTCACTCCCTATAATATCAAAAATCTGTTTCCTTTATGTGTCATTGTTTTACAATTGCATATTCTTTGGAGAATTTCTGCCTCAAGTTTCTGACCTTTTCCGTTTTTATTCAGCCATATTAAACCGTGGATGAATCTGTGAATAAACAAGAGCACAGAGCCGTCATTGATTCTGTCATGTTTGGT
This sequence comes from Mus minutoides, assembly GCA_902729485.2. Taxonomy (NCBI): domain Eukaryota; kingdom Metazoa; phylum Chordata; class Mammalia; order Rodentia; family Muridae; genus Mus; species Mus minutoides. Next base: position 132,503 of record LR751370.1, on the reverse strand, counting down.
GCTGCAGTTTGCTTGGATTAGTAAAAGATCTCAGGTAACAACTATGTGCATAGTGGGTAATATAAAATGATATTCAGTATCATAAGTGAGAGAACTAAGAAGTACATTTGCAGTTACTGTGGAACCCTTGATCTTAGGAGACACCTTATTCTTTGCATTATTGATGCTCCGTTCTGTTTCAGACATAAAGAGATTAAAACCATACCTACCAAATCTCCTGTATTAACAATATAGTCCCCAGTGGCTGGCTATATGGTGATGAGAGAGATTCATTCATTGATGGGGCAGAGCAGGTAGTGCCCGATTGCAGTTGGTGGGTTCACTCAGGGTACATCTTTGAGAGTTATCACTTAATTTCAGGCACTACATATTTTTCCTTCTCTTCCTCCTGCCTCCTGGTCACCACGAAATAATCCATTAGTTCACCACATATTCACAATCATGAACTTTCTTCTACCACGGTCCTGGAGTCAACAAAGCTGAGTAACCAAACCCTAAAACTCTGAAGGCAGGAATAGAAACACAGCTTCTCTGTACTGGTCCAGCTCTAGCAGAGCCTCTCAGGAGACAGCTATATCAGGCTCCTGTCATCAAGCACTTCTTGGAATCAGCAATAGTGTCTGGGTTTGGTGTCTGCATATGGGATGGATCCCCAGGTGGGGCAGTCTCTGGATGGCCTTTCCTTCACTCTCTGCTCCACTCTGTCCCTGTATTTCCTTTAGACAGGAAGAATTCTGGGTTAAAATTTTAGACATGGATAAATGGTATCCCAGAGCTCCCAGGGACTAAACCACTAGCCAAAGAGTACACATGGAGGGAACCATCACTCCAGCTGCATATGTAACAGAGGATGGCCTTGTTCCTGTGAACGTTTGATGCCCCAGTATAGGGAAATGCTAGGGTGATGAAGCAGGAATGGGTGGGGAGGTGGGGAGCACTCTCATAGAAGGAGGGGGAGGGGGGAATGGGGTTTTCAGAGGGGAAACTTGGTAGGGGGATAATAGTTGAAATGTAAATAAATAAAATATCCAATAAAAAATGCAGCCTCTCTCCTTTCAAGATGTTTCCAAGGGTATTGCTTATGGTGCTGAGAGGAGACCTAAGCAGACTTCAATGTGTGTTTTATTGATTGAGTACTTGTTAAATCCCTAAGAAGAAAGTATTTTTCTGAGGACTTATAGTATAAAAACAAGTGCTCATGAAGCTGGGTTGACACACAGTGGGAATGTATCATAACAGCATTGAAAATTTCAATCAGCTATGATTTTAAAGCTCAATAATTTATGACTAAAACTTTTATATATAAAATATGCCCTCTTATTTTCATAATTACTACAAAGGAAATAAAATGTAGAACGCATCAGTGAAGTTTACAGCCATATACTTAAAGACAGACTTAGCTACTATTGCTGTTGCTGTGATAAAATGATGATGATTATTTCAGCCCAAATTCCAAGCTCCAGCTCATCATTGATGGGAAGTCTCAGGAGCCACAGCCCAAGGCATTAAAGAGTAGAAAGCAGATGATACGTACATAAGTCATGTTCAGCTTCATTTTTTTCTTTCTATTTGGTGCAGGTTACAGCCCATAAATGGTTCTACCCACATTCATGACAGTTCTTCACATCTCAATTAACTCAGTTAAGAAAATCCTTGAGAGTCATGGCCAAATACTCCTATCCCAAGCAATTCTAGCATTTGATTGAGGTAACATCTAATCATAACCATCACAAGTACTCAAATGGAAATTTGACTTTATAGTGCATAGGAGGCACCAAAAATAAATAAATAAATAATTAAATAAATAAAGGAGAAGTGGGTGTCTTTGAAGATCTTAAAATGGCAAATGGCCACTCTGAGATAGGAATGTCACAGGACACAAAGCTTGGCTGATAATGAAACATACTTGGGTGAAAGAGATTCAGAAAATGGTAAAATATTGAGCTTTAGAATGCATCTTGAACTTTCCTACCATACATACATACATACATACATACACACATAAACACATACATACACATACATACATACATACACACATACATATACACTCATATATACATATACATATACATACATACACACACATACATACATACATACACATACATACACATACATACATACATACATACATACATACATACATACATACATACAAATGCATACATACACACATACACACATATGTATAGCTCACATAATCTGAACAGAAGTGTAGCATCTAGATACTGGTGTTTTGGTAAATTCAGTGAGACCACATGAAAATTAGCTACGAGTACATACGAGAAACCTAGATCTAGATAAGAGAAAATAATCTTTCATATTAGTGTGAAGAAAACAGTTAAGGAAATAGGATCATTCATAACTGATTGTAAAAAACAAAACCTTCATATTTGTAGAGAGAAGGTGAAGAATCATTGACAATTTTATGGATTTTGCCAAAGAAGTAAAGACAAGAGAGGAATACAAGAATGAATTACATATTTTTCCTTTTATTAACACCTTTAAACACAACTGTGAAACGAATAAGAATAAGTAACATATGCTGCTGCCTCCTACCTCATGTGGGGACAGGCAGTAAGTTTCTGAATCAATAAGCACTTTGATTACACTGTTGCTGAGAAACAATGCCTAAAAACATATTCCAGTACAATTTCTGTATAATCGGTTCCTCCTGTCCCATCAAGTGTGACAGTGTATTATTATATATTGACAGAAAACATCAATATGGATGATGTTAGACAGCGTGAGGAAAGCATTTTGGTGTGCTGATTTTGTCTTCATAATAGCAGCATTGATCTGTGTTTCGGCTAACAGGGCTAAGGCAGCTCACAGCTAATTGCCGGCGTCTACATTGGCATGAGCAGTAACATGGTGGATGTCAGATGGGATCTAAATTCACAGAAACATCTCTGTAGACTAATGATTTTTGTCAATTTTAAACTCATTATTAATCTCATCTGTCCTTATTTATTCAGGCCTTTGGAAATGTTGGTAAACTGTGGCCCACTCAAACTTTCAGAGTTGGTATGGAAACAACAGCCAAGATCCAGTTTGCTCACTTTTCTCCTACAAGACATGTAAACTGCTCTGGTGGTTAATGGCTCAGAGAATCATTTTTAGATGTTTCAGACATTTACCCAAATAATTTCTTTCCATAGGAACTGTTATCACTAATGCACTTTATCTGTTACAGATACCACCTTCATCCTTAAGTAATGTGGAAATTTTTTTTGTTTTTGTTTTTGTACAGCTCAAAATCAGAGCAGAACTTAGGAGCAAAGGAAAGGATATGAAAATTGATTTTAACCCATCAGTTATTAAACACAGGCTGCTCAGAAGACCCTCAGCTTAATCATATATGTTTCTAAGTTAATAGTATCTAACAGATACTGGCTCCAGCTTTGATCAGAGATAAGCCTGTTGTTGGCCTAGCCTGAACTTTATTTCACTGTCAGTGTCCTTGTAGAATTAAGGTCAATGAACCAGACATCGTTCTTCCTTTTTTTCTGTCCATCTCTGTGTGTAAAACTTATCACCTACTTCCAGCTTTGTCTTCTCAGTACAGCTTACCCTTAGTGGAATCAGAGATTCCCTTTACCCCTGCAATTTGCCCTAGAAAATTTCCAATCTACAGCTACTGCTACCCATGATACATTTCTTGATAGAAAACCATAGTTCTTGTTGAAATTAATCACAGTTTCTCCTTCTTCCTTGAGACTGCATTGCAATGCTCTTACAAATCATCCTTCATGGGCATCATGACATTTTTTAAGATGTATTTTACAATCTTATGAGAGGCAGTTGACATGGTAGCATATGTATGACTTCCATATGAGGAAGCAGGCCCACATTTCTGTCCACTGACTATTTTATCAGTGTGTGAGTCACAGAGCATGAGAATCCAACTCTGTTCTTCAGAGAGAACAGAGGGCACTGCTGTAGATCTGCACATAGTACTTGATGGTGTGATCTCTCTCTCTCTCTCTCTCTCTCTCTCTCTCTCTCTCTGTCTTTCTCTCTCTCTCTCTTTGGTTTTTTGAGCCAGGGTTTCTCTGACTCTATGACCAGGCTGGCCTTGAACTCAGAAATCTGCCTGCCTCTGCCTCCCAAGTGCTGGGATTGAACTCTTTAGCCCATGATTTATTCCTAAAAATACCAAATTGATTGCAAATCAACACAATACTTAATTGCTGCACCGATAATTATATTTAGAATTGTTATTACAGATAAATCATTTTTAATCTGTAAAATTTATAAGGAGAGCCATTCATTCTCCAGACAAGGTTCTGGTATTTTTTCTGTTGCCAGGTTATGGGTATTTTGGTTCCTTATAGTACACAGTGAGAGTAGGAAGCTGATGGGAACCAATAAGTGGGAATAGGCCACATAAAATTTCATCTTAGCTGATGTGGCTGACTGAAGTTACACAAAATAGACTATCTTCCTAGTTTGTATACCTCGGTGTGACAAGCAGAAAATTAGACACCTGGCAGCTACAAGTGTTTGGGTTTTATGTTTTCAGATACATGGCCAAGATTGCTTTGTGACTGCCAAATCGTTACCTGAATGTAAAAAGCAGAGAAACACATTAGATTTTTACCACCTTGAAAATCATGTTCAATCATTGATTTTAAAATGTCTTCACTACTAGATGGGGAGGAAAGTTTCTTTCTCTTTCCAGAACAGTGCCCACTCATTTTGTAGGGTTGAGACTTGAAAAAGAAAATTGACAATACTACTAAATTCTAGAACATCTCCTGGGCTTTGAAATATTAATTTCATTACTGGAAGCCAAAGAGTTGGCAACATCATTACTGTTAAGCTTGTGCACTGTTTTACTTCCCACTTAGGTACAGTGGGGTTTTCTACAGTTTTCTACTCAGTCCTCAGGTTTAACACAGGATGAAAGAGAAAAACATAAAATATTCAGCCAGGTAGATTAAAACTCATTATAAGTCACATCCAACTCCAAAGAAAACACAGTAAGCAGACTGCAGTTGAGCTAAACAGAATCTCAGAAATTAGGCAACCAAGTCATTTGGCACAAGGTAGGGATTTAGTACTTGCTGAAGGAACACACAAACATAAAGAAAAAGAAGACAGGATCTGAGATAAAAGTTTTAGGGACAGATGGGACCTATAAAATTCCATGCATCTACCTGGATCTAGGTTATGATTTAGAAAACTATTTTCTGGTCACCGCATCTTTCTGGTGACTGCCTTTGCTCTTTGAGTGTTTCACTTCGGTTTACCATCTTGGTTTGTTTTCTGTCCTTTTTGTTTCTATAACTCAATCATGCTGAGTCCTGCTTGGACATATAAGGGATAGAATAATATGGTTCCTGTCCCCAGAACAGAGCCAGCAAGATGTGGGCCTCCACAGGGTGTTGATGGTTGGGATGAGTTTAAGGCTTGTTTGTATAATAATGTACATATTTTAACTCTCCTCCTTCAAGGAAGGCCACTCTGACAAGGTTAATGACATTATGATAATCAGAGACAGCAAGAGTCTAGAACCTGAAAGTATGTCTAAAATTTCAGCAAAATAGTGAAATAATTTAACCTTTAGGACACCCCTTAAGGCTGTGAGAAAGAACTCTAAAAACATGAGTTCAAAAATATATAATTTCTCAACTCTGCAAAATATATGGGTGCAATAAGAATTGTACAAAGAGCTGCACAGATGGCAGATACACCATGAGCCAACTTGTCAGAAAGATACTAAGGAGGAAGATAAAGAGATTTAGGGAGTGGTGATCATAGGACTAGAGCCCACTCAGCTGTATTGTAGTTGTTTAAGCCTAGAAAGGCATGCAGATTTCTGAATTCAAGGTCAGTCTGGGAAGGTGGGTGTTTAAGGTCCAGGCCTAAGCACGATAGGAATGGTAATTTCAGGGTGGGATCCCACTCACCTATCTTATTGTTTGTGCTTGTGCTTGCCGCCTCTTTCTATGACTGCATTAATATGTAAATAAAAGACTGCGCTTTTGATCTTCAAGAGACAAGCTGTCCAGAGCTTTTAGAATAGCAAGAGAAAACTGTCTCAAGCAGAACACACACCGAAAGAGTGATCAATCTGGAAACCTGTCTCAAGTAGATCATAAATCATCAGCTTGGACCCTTGATTTGACTTCTAGGCATTTACTTCACCACTCCCAGACATCCCTTTCTCAGGAACCCCTCTCCAAGCTGAGTCTGGTCCTTGGCATAATCAAATGTACTGCAATTTGATAATAGGGAGAAAAATGTATTTGGAAATGTGACCTGGATGTTTAGAAAGGTTTCCAACTTCACACACACCATTAATCATTATCCACATGATCTGTTCCCACTCTTTTAAAAATTTGTTAGGGTATTCTTTCACATTTGCAAGTTGGTTTGTAAAGAGTTTCATTCATTTCTTCAAGGTTGTAGGTTCTTGGATTTCTAATATCAAAATGGTGGAGAGTAGGTGTCTAGTATCCTGATCTGAGGTGACAGAGTATTTGTACAGCTTGGGCCCCTAGTGTTTTGCAGAGTTTTTAACCAGTTAGGCCAATGAGGGTCCCAGGGTCTCTTCTAAGATGCCAATTACTCCATTCTAACACATTCTAACATTAGAGTATTCATTAAAAATTGAACCTCTGTTTTGCATTGTCTCCTTTAGACAAGCAATAAAGACCAGGGACTTAAATAATCAGAGGTCAGCGGGGGCATTGCACCTGAGAGAAACAATACAGAAAGGCAGTACTTTGCTCTTTAAAGCTGAGTCTACCTTGCTCAGAACATGTCCTTACATGAGAATGTGAAGTATTCTTGATGAAGATAGAGAAGTAGACTGTGATGAACCATTTCCTGCAGGTGTAGAGGGAAATCTTTTGGAGCAATAAGTCCTAGATGAAAATATCAAATATCAAGGAAGAAATTCTTTGATTATTTAAATAAAGTAGAGCAAAAGAAAAAAATGAGCCAAAAATATGAAACGACAAATACAAACAAAACATTCAAATAAACCAAATTCACAATGAAACAAAAATATTATGTTCATTTCAGTATATCACTCCAAAATATACGAGAAAGGACAATGTCTGCATCAAATTAGCAAGCTGTTTACCGTATCCTAAGGGGACTATTTTACTCAAGCCATAATAATTTAAAGTAAGAAAAATGAATCTCTCAACTTTCTTGAAAAAATACTTGGACATACACAAGCTAATTTGGCTCCCAGATATAAAGATGGAGGCAGCTATATTCAGAGTTCTAGGTACAGAGCGTTATAGAGAGTGTAAGATTCCCTTAAGTCACATCCTATTGGTCAAATTGTCAAAATTAGCCTGTATTCAAGACAATGAAAAGTAGACATTGTCACAAAGTGACAAATATAAACTATCTGTTATCTTCTCTTCTCATGCATGAGAAGAGTTTCTTTGTCCTTATGTCTGAGTCCAGAAATAGTATAGCCAGGCCATATGGTAGATCTGTTTTTAGTTTTTCTACTTTATCCTTCTGACATCTCACATATATCTACCCAAGTTTCTCCTTATTTGCTAAATGAGATACTCCAACAGGAAACTACCTATCAATGAAAGAGCTAGGTAAGCAGATAGTTCTCTAAATAAGGAACAAAAGACAGTAAAAATGTAAAGATTCAACATTCTCAGACATCAAAACCATATAAATTAAAACCACTTTGAGATTTCCTCTTAACCTGGTCAGAAAGTCTCTGATGGAAAAAACATAACAGCAAATGCTTGCAAGAAGATGGGTGATAAGGAACTAACTGATGTTGGGAGTATTACAACCACTGTGGATATTGGTGGGCAGGTTCCTCAGAGAATCAAACATGGAATTGCCATTTCAGTACACATTCACAAAGGACTACTCATCCTTGTTCATCTGCTTTTGTATTCAAAATAGAAAGGAAATAAAACCAGCATAGATAAACATCAAATAAGGAAAATATGGCATACACAGTAGAATTCTACTCAACTGTAAGAAATAGCACATTTTTCAAGAAAATGTCTGTGTCTGGGAAGTATTATATTAGATTAGACAAATACTACATAGTCTCTTTCATAGGTGGGTCCCAGCTTGAATGCCTGTGCTGAGGAGGAAAGACAGCCATTCTTGAGATCCTCTAATCCATGCACTCTCCCCAGGTCTGCCCATAGCATTGCTTTGAACATAGCTGTTCCTTTTGTTTAGAATTACATTCTCCTGTCTTCACACTTAGCTTGAGAGTGTTTGCCCAAATGGTAGTGTTTTAATGACAGTTGTGCTAGTAAGATGGTAAGATATCCTTTCCCTCTAAAGATGCCCAATGCTTTCATTCTCTTACTGTATTTCTTATAATACAAGCCCTTCTTATAGAAATACTTATATTTATCCTTCATTTTTTCCTTTATAAAAACAGCATTCTAGTATGTGAGAAGTGTTATTTATATATTACAAAATTTTACAGGGTGTTGGAATGAATTGATCTATTGAAGGAAGATATCAATTTCATTTCATTGCAGTTATCTCTAAGTTGAAAAACTATATGCTCTTTAATGAGAAAACATTTAATGGAGAAAACTCTGAAAAAGCTCTAGCAGACAACTGATCTAAGTTTAGACAGGGTCAGTGCATTTTCTGCACAACCTGATCTGAGGGTTTCCATGGAAGCTTCATCCATGCTGAGCACTGTAGATGATTGACTATTTAATAGTTCACTACTATAGGGAAGGACTTTTGTTATTAAGAGAGAAACGGAACAGAAATGATAGGCACACCTATAATCTCAACACTTGGAATGGACATTCAGGAGAATCAGGATCCCAAAGTCTAACTGGACTATATGTGAATTCTAGGTCAGCCTGCTTTACAGAAGACCACACCTCAAAAACAGAAAACAAAAAGGCTTGGCCTGTATTTCTCATTCATTTTAATATTCATTTGCTACCAACTTCTGTATCACCCACCTATCTCACAGGGAGACACGCCCTCCATAGTAACCTCAGAACATGCTATGTGGTCATGGTCACTAACACTTGCCTCAGAATAAAGATTTCTGTTGCTCTTTGGAGCACAAGCTTTGATTTATATGGAATCTTGAGTGGCATGCACTTAACATAAAGTAAAAGAAATACAACATCCACATTAGAATTCCAAATATAAAATTAAAATGATGTTGAATAATATTTATTAAATCAAAGTGTTATCTGTGGGTTCTTAAAATGCATGCAAAAATGTCTTTATCCATACTTGTCAGTATTTTTAAAATTAATTATGAAAAATAAGGAAATTAATGCATCATTTCATTTTGCTTTACTGATTTGAATATTTTTGGCAGCTACATTTTTAAAATTAAAAAATATGCTTACCATGTGCAACTCTAATTAAATTAATGTATAAAATATGTTCTTTAGCCTTGCCTAACACAGACCTATGACACTGGCCAGGTGGTAACCTGAAACAGTATTGCTTGTGCAAAGCTTTCTTGGGCAATTTCGCAAGATCTTATCTCAAAATTTAAGAAAAAAAAATCATAATTGATTGCTAACATATAAAAGGCACTAGATGATGTCTCCATAGTCTCTGTTAAAAGCCAGGAACAATAAAAACCATATTGCCACAGTCTCCAAAGCTCCTGTGCTGGATAGCTTTATGTCAGTGTGACACAAGCCACAGTCATCTGAGGGGAGGAAACTCAAGACATTTATTCCATTAGATCTGGCTGTAAGCAAACCTACCAGGCATTTTTTTTTTTTTTTGACTTGCGATTGATGTTAGAAAACCTAGTCTATGGTGAATGATGCTGCTTCTGAGCTGATGGTCCTGGGTTCTGTAAGAAAGCAGGCTGAGCATGCCATGTGTGGAAAGTCAGTAAGCAGCACCTCTCCATGGCCATGGCGTCGCATCAGCTCCTGACTCCAGATCCTTGCCCTGTTTGAGTTCCTGCCCTCACTTCCTCAGTGACATGGAAGTGGAAGCAAAAATAAAAGCTTTCTGTGTTTTTTTTTCTTATTCTTTTAAAGGCTAATAAATTTTCCTTAAAAGCAGGCACACACTAACAACTATAAAATCTACTCTTCTTGTGTGACATATGTACTTGTTTATTGTAAAGAACAGCTAAGAATACAAAATCATATCATATGTGGATGTTGGAAAACATAGACATGTAGTAAAACATAATTCTCCCTTGACTTTTTGTTGAATAAATGATGTTGAATGCAAATAAAGACTAAGTGCTCCAAAACTTTGACCTGGATTGTGCTAGTTTTGTGAAAGGCTTAACTTGTCTAGAGTTCAGTTCTTGTAATGCTTTGTCCACTGCTGAGTGAGTTACTGCCAGGCTTGATTTAAAGTCACACAACTAGAAAGACATGAATAACCTAAAGATGTTCTCAAAAGTCTTTAAAGGGTCTTTAACATTTACAGGAATGTCTCAATTTCCATAAAATGACCCATTTCAATCTGTGAGTGGTTCAAATGCTCTCACTCGTAGATTACATATCTCTTTAGGAGATCTGATGGTCTCTCAAAGGCAGTATACATAATGAAGTGGAAATTTCAGTGACTTTTTCCAAGAACTGCGGAGTCACTGAGTGGTCCTTAGAAAATGAGCATCAGTGGATAGCTGAACAACAATTTGAAACCTGTTAAAATATAGTCAGCTTATAATTTTCTATAGTTATTCTAGAAAAATACATTCATAAAATGTTTATGTGACAATGGAAAATTGATAATTATATATATTTATATGTATATTATTATGGTTTTGATGAAGTAATTTTGCACAGTAAAAAATGTATGATACTTTTAGAAATGCACATATTGTATATTAGTGAAACCAGACTATTTGCCATACCCTATAACCTCTGTTATCTTTCATTTTATCATGATGGGGACCTTGATTTCTCTCTGATAGTCATTTAGCTTTTAGAGTTCTATTTATTACTAGTGTGTGTCAGTGCCTTTGTGAATGTGGCCAGGCACAAGCATGCAGTGGTAAGTATGTGACGTCAGAGGGCAGCTTAGAGGGCTTAGTACAATCCATCTATCAGACCTATGTGAAAAATCTTCCTGGCTCTCTTTGGAAATAGTACAGCATTGCTTATAATAATCACCTTAGTGTTCAGTGTTTTTCAAAATATTCACTTTTATTCAATCCTTTATTTCTATTTCTACACTTCTTCTTTGCACCTCTATGAGTTTAAGCATGGTTTTTGATTCAGTATCTTACTATAATGACATTGAAGTTTCGACACAAGAATGCTCAAGAAGTTAAAATTACAAATGCTTAGGGTAATTCATTATTATTCAGCTATAATTATAACCACTAGGTCCAATAGAACCTTGTTCATTAACATAATGACTATGTTTGGATTCCTGTATTTCACATTTTTGCATGCCTTGCCTGTCTCCAAATTAATTACTAGAAAAGTTGGCTCCCATTTTTACTTTTCTATAGATGCAAAGTCTACTGCCTCAGAAGACTGAACATCTAGAATAATAGAATAAGAAGAAAACTGAACAAATGGTTTCATAGTCAGGATTAGCTCTTTCTAGCTTTCTTTATATATTAGGCATATATCAACAGGAAGTACAATACTACTTGATCATTCTCCAAGTCAGACTGGAATACACTAACTTTTTTCCTCACAATAGTTACCATGTAAGATTGGAATAATATCAATGGGAGGACAATGCCCACACACCATTTTGGTTTAATTCAATAGCATATTACTAGTAGATCATTATATATTAGTTATTCTATAAGATGACAGTGATAAGCAGTTCATTATTAAAGGTGGCATATGTTCCTGGCTACTAAAAGGGGACAAAGAGACAGAAGATTCAGAGACACATTAAAAAAAAAAAAGTGGCAACTGAACCAAGCTTAAAGAAAACTGAGAAACTAAAGGCTGGGATGGGTTTTTCACATAGATCTGATATCATATGAAAAAGATAGAGAAGAAGAAATCTTCTTCTTTTTATGGAAGTCAAAGCTACAGCTTCAAAGCCCGAGAAAGAGATGCACTAACTGCCCAAGCAGACGGTACTGTTGTGCGTACATCAAGCTTCATGTAAAATCTTCTAATATCCTGCTTTGTCCAGTCCAAGAATTTAACTTTCCAAGGCTGAAATGACAAAAGACATAAGAGTCTTCAAATTTTGAAACTTTTAAAAATAGTTAAAACAGTATTTAATCTAGGTATTTCTTTTTATGAAAATTTTTTATCCTACCTTAGTTACTAATGTGGTAAATTATACATTCATTTGAAGGTATAATTCACACATTTTGAAACAGCCAACAAAATTACCTTGAACTTCTACAAAGCAGCTAAAAAATTTATAGGATGAGTAGTTCTTTTCTTTATCCATGTAATACTTACTTACAGTCATGAAACTCAACAAAGATGGCTCCTATTTTTTGCATGAAATAAATTTCTGGGGGAAGTGTGTTTTATAATCTAAAGTATAAATGCATTATCCTTTAACAAATGTAAAATTACATAGAAAAAACAATTACAGAATGGTCAAAATCTCATTAAAGTTGTGTGAGAAAAATTATGTATGCCCCATTTACAATTTTTCTTTATAGCAGAGCATCAAATGATTCATAATTTGAGAGCAAACTTTACTCTTATCCTAGACCTACTTGACCTTGTAAGTGTTTCTTGATTTTAAAGGATGACATTTAATTAAAACTGCCTTGTTGAAGTGCGGTAATTATTGGTGCAGATAAAAGAGATTTATGGAGGCTGAGGCTGTTGGGATTGGTTAAAGAAACACAGAATTTTCTTACTGCTACGATGTATCATTTACGAGATGCAATGTACTATCTGGTTTCGTATCATTTAGAAGCACATCATCTTGCTGGTTGAATTGGCAGCCATGATTGTGGAAGAGGCATTTCAATTAAGCCCAGAGTCAAACAGACTTCAAGAATTTTCTACCTTTATTTGCAGTGCTGTGCATAAAATTATTCGAGCATTACCTGGAAGAATGAGAACCCATGGAGGGTGAAATCAGACTGAAACCTCACTCTTTAAAGGATGATGTCTCCCTTTCTTCACAGTTTCTGATCCTTCAGTGAGTGACATTTGGGAACGTGTATGAATAATCACTGAGTTGAGTCCTTGCACATCTTTAAAATCCCACACCAGGACTAAGCCCAAACACATCTTGATCTTTTCATGAGAAAATAACTTTCATTATAAAGGTCAACACGCAATAAGTGACTTTTTTGTTTGCATTTTGGCTTAACTTCTCGTTCCTTATGATGCCAACTTCATAGTAGGTTCTATCTGCACAGACTGTCAAATAAGGAAATAATTCAAAGGGTGGTCTATTCTTTATATGGAAATGGTTTCATACTTTCTTCAAAACACCAGTTTTCTAGTGATATGGGAATGGGAAATATTTATTTTCTTAGAATGGTATGATTGACACACACACACACACACACACATACACACACACACACACACATACGATTTATATAGAGACAGTATGTGTGTGAAAATGATACATACCGATTTTATATGTTTAGTGTATACAATCTAAGCTTTACAATATTTTTCTTAAACTAGATATCTAATTATATGAATCTTGACTTATTCTTTTTTTTTTTGACATGGTTTCTCTGTATAGCCCTGGCTGCCCTGGCACTCACTTTGTAGACCAGGCCGGCCTTGAACTCAGAAATCTGCCTGCCTCTGCCTCCCCAGTGCTGGGATTCAAGGCGTGCACAACCACGCCTGGCTTACTTATTCTTTTGTCAGCTAATATTACTGCAAAGTGAAGCATTAATGCCTTATTTAATATACTTTTCCTTGATTGATATTGCACTATGGGTATGTATAATGTCCAGTTGTAAAAGACTCTGCTGTCAGTACTTTATAATCATTTCCTGCTGACACCAAGATAGCAGGTGTTTAATGCTTCATGCTGGGAAATTCATGCCTATGGACAATGAATATCTTCGTCCTTGAGCTATTTAATGGACAGATTTGGAGGATCCTTTAATGAAAAATATGACAAATGGGCTTAAAGTAACCTTAGTTAATTGTGTCTTTTCTTATCTCAATTAAAGTGGCATACATCATTTTAGTTATAAACCACAGTTGTGGTTTATAGCTATCATCCACATTGGTTTAGATATAGAGAATAGCAAACATCATTAAGGTGAAACTTGGAGTGTTGGCTGGCCTCACAGTATGTCCTCATGTTCTACAGGGTCAGCTTCTGAATCCATTTCATGATCTCTAGGAAGATAAACTCATACTCAAAAAATGAAACTGTTCTATCTTGTGAACAGAATTATGATGATGACAGATCACACTGGAAGGCATTTATATAAGTGATAATGCCCCTATGCATTTAAACAACAAATTAGTACTATAAAGAAAACTGGAGTGGTACACCCCTATAACCCAGCACCTAGAGGTAGAAACAGAGTAATTGGTAGTTCAAGATCATCCTTAGTTTCTTAAGTCTAGCCTAGGATACATAAGCTCCTGTCCCAAGGAAAATATTTACTGAAGAAAGATTGGCTTCACATTCTAGCCAAGCTCATCTCTTACATATCTTTGTATAAAATAAAGTTGGAAATAGAAGCAGCTGTGTGGTGAAGAATACTTAGTCAGTGAGAAGATTTGAATTAGCACTTCCTGCCAGTCAATATAAGGCATAACATGAAATGCTTAATAGCCTGCATGATTTTTTACCTGTGTTGATAACTGAGCAGTGTATTATCAGGAATGGGCCAAGTTGTTGGGGTCCACTGCCTGCAGTAAACCCCCACATCTCAGACTGGGTTCTCTTAGGATGGTCCGGGGCTGAAACGATAAGCTAGGGTGGGGGGAGAAAAGATGGCACTAGGACAACATTGCTGATGGAAGAGTCTGATTTATTGAAGGGATTTCTCTTGGGGGAAAAAGGGTGAAGGCCCCGCCCCACAGTCGGTTCTGAGTTTGGTGGGAAGCCTGAAGCATTGTGGGATGTACAGCATAGTGCTGGTGAGCTGGCTGGAGCTGGGGTCCAGGAAGACACACAGGAGCAGGCTGAACACCACGCTAGTTCAGGTGCTAATTATCAAAACAAAGGATGCCACAGCATGTGTGGCTACCCATGGCCGGTCTTAGCATCAGCCATGCTGATGGGGGAGGGGACATTACACCAAGTAAACTTCTACTATTCAAACCTTTTAACTATATTCATTCAAGTAAGCAACTATTGGCTACAAAGTTTCCTTTTTGATGTTACTACTCTGATTAGGCAAATGGATATATCTGGAGGGTATCATCCTGAGTGAGGTAACCCAATCACAAAAGAACTCACACAACATGTACTCACTGATAAGTGGATATTAGCCCAGAAACTTAGAATACCCAAGATACAATTTGCAAAACACATGAAACTCAAGAAGAACGAAGACCAAAGTGTGGACACTTTGCCCCTTCTTAGAATTAGAAACAAAACACACATGGAAGGAGTTACAGAGATCAAGTGTGGAGCTGAGACAAAGGATGGGCCAACCAATGATTGCTGCAGCCGGGGACCCATCCCATAATCAGTCACCAAACACAGACACTAATGCATATGCCAGCAAGATTTTGCTGAAAGGGCCCTGATATAGCTGTCTCGTGTGAGGCTATGCCAATGCCTGGCAAACACAGAAGTGCATGCTTACAGTCAGCTATTGGATGGAACACAGGGTTCCTAATGGAGGAGCTAGAGAAAGTACCCAAGGAGCTGAAGGGGTCTGCAACCCTATAGATGGAGCAACAATATGAACTAACCAGTACCCCCAGAGCTCATGTCTCTAGTTGCATATGTAGCAAAAGATGGCCTAGTTGGCCATTATTGGGAAGAGAGGTCCCTTGGTCTTGCAAATTTTATATGCCCCAGTACAGGGGAACGACAGGGCCAAGAAGTGGGAGTGGGTGGGTAGAGGAGCAGGGCGGGGAGTGGGGGAGAGTATAGGGGACTTTCAGGAATGCATTTGAAATGTAAATGAAGAAAATATCTAATAAAAAAATGGGAAAAAAAAGAATAAAAAGAAAATGCAATACCAGAAAGAAAATTGGAATCATTGTTCTGTGTAAAAATTATGGCTTCCTTTCCTATATCAGATTAATACTTTGAAAAGTAATTAGAAACATTTAAAATCCCTCTTTAATAGGTCTCATGGGGAAAGACACTGGAGTGGATAGCCCTGGGGCTAATTGTATTTGATGTTAATTCTGTTCTCCTGTGAGGGGTTGAGAGCAAGGAATAAGTCAGCACTCAGGTGGTTTTCTGTAAACCTTCTTCCCACCTTAATTTATAAATAAAGGCTAGAGCTGGCAATTGGGTGGAGAAAGAAGGGAAGGAGGAGCTGAAGATTTGGGGAGAGAAAATGAGAGATTGAGGGTAATGGAGGAGGAGGAAGAAGGAAAGTGGAGCAGAAGCACCTGGCCTGGAGAAACTGCAAGGTCTAAGGGGTCTCTCATATGGGGAAGATGGTAGTGTAGCGGTAGACCTGCCCAATCCAGGCACACAGCATGGATTCACATTAACTCTGTTGTGTTTTCATTGCCCAGGCTTATTTGGGTTGGAGATTTACGGCAACAGGTCTCATAGGGAAAAACAAAGACACTGAAACAAGAATGCTTATTTAACAACCTTTTAAATCCCATCATTCCTCTGAAATATTTACAACATTTTTAATCACATGGTTAAAGGAAAATAAGATATGAAATTGATGGGAGTTAGGATGAGAGAGGCAAAGAACAGGAATTTAGAACAGGTAGAAGTTCTGGAAGACAGCGAACTCTCAGGAAGAACTCGTTGAGGAAGAAAGGAGGAAAGACATGGATAGGAGCTTCAGAGAAAGGACAGAGAAAGGACAGAGAAAGCTGCAGAGACATACACGGCTGGAAGGGGATGGGATGAGCAAACAGAATGGGCTAACTTGATCTGCCTACAGAAAATGGAGCATTCCTAGAGTACAGGAGAATGAAAGGACACTCAACCGACAGTGGTATAGTGCATAAAAAATATGGAACACCAACTGTGAGTCAATAGCTTTGAACATGTAACTTTTCAACAGTGCAAATAGGTACCTCCTACGAGTTCATCCTAGGGGAAAATTGAGGTAAGGCAAATACACTCTTCCAATAATGGACCATCAGGACAGACATTGGTCTAAGAAAAGTATAGGAACAGAAAATTAGTACTACTCTTATGGGAATGTTCCTCACTCACTGAAATGTCTAGTTATCCCTTCAGTATTGATTTCACTACCATCATTTTCAAGAGTGATGAAATGGATATTAGAAAGGGCAATATAATCTAGAAATTACAAATCCTTTTTATCAGAATACTGAGAGGAAACATTCTGGAGGAAACATTCTTACCATAGTCCCAGTGGGCTCCATAGCCTCACTGTGGGTATGTGGAGGGGAGGGAAAGGACTGTTGAGCAGTGATGACAGTGAACAAACTAAACCACCATGGAAGGCTTCCATTTTTCGTAATGTGATGAGTTTGCCTCAAAGGAGTATGAAGGAACAGACATATATCCTGGCTTTCTACTTGAATCATGGCAGTGAGGCGGGATGTGGAAAGGTTCTCTGTCACAAATAAAAGTCAACTTATTGGTAACTTTCTCAGAGACTGAAGAGATTGCCCTTATACAATAGTCCATAGAGACTGTTTCCTTCTGCAAGGATGGGTGGGACAGCCAGTAGTTTATCTGACATGGGTCAAGGCTTAATTCTTATATTCCGTGAGATATGAAGAGAGTCCTATGATGACCCATCACCACTTAGAGTTGAATTAATGCATTTGTGTTTCTATCCTACAGAATGTGTCCGTGAGAAGCGATACACTGTGTCACCTAAACTACTCAAAGGAAGGGAACTTTGTTTATGCGTTGGGTAGAAGCCTCAGGAAGAAAGGCAATGGAAATCTATCCAATGTAAATTCACACTGAAGCTGAATTTATTTTCACAATAAGAAAATTCTATAATTGATGATAATCATTTACTTTTATAATTGTAGTATGACAATAAGGACATTGTGTCTCCATATGAGACCCTACTAAGGACATTATGTCTCCACATGAGACCCTACTAAAACTGAGTGTCCACATGTGGCCCTACTAAGGAGAGTGTGTCTCCACATAAGACCCTACCTAAAAAGCTGACAATAATAGAAGGACAAAGAAATTAGGAATGAGATAATAAAGTTACATTTACTCTTCAAGAACTATAAACACTAAAAAGAGCTATTTCAAAATCTACAGTACAGAGCAGAAACCAACTTTCTAGATTTGAAGGGCAGTGACTATACAGAATGAGTACTAGTAAAACATTAAAAGATAAACTAGAAAAAAAAAGAGTCTTGTGCTTTTATGACAGATAAGAAGAACTCCTGACTCTGAGGAGCAGAAAGGTCAATGCAATGGACAGATGTACCTGGAATTCAGAACTACAGCTTCCCTTTCTATGCTTCATTCCAGTGTCAGTGTTCAGGGAATGGGCCTTCTATAGTCCTTTGCTCTTCTTGATCAGCACAGGATGAAGGGCTAGATTAGCTGTGCTACAAGCTTTCACAGGGAGTGATGAAAAGCAGCCACCTAGCCTCTCTGCAGCCAGTGCCCACCACTGGGCACACGGTAAGCATACAAGCACTGCTGCAGCATTTAGGTGAGGCTGGGAAGGAATGGATTTAGACAGGAAAGTGCTGGAACCAAGTCTAGGTGCTGGGAATCAAAAGCTATGTTAGTAAGAGAAGGCTGGGTCCAGGCTGAGATAAAGATGAAGCCTCCACATGTATAAATAAGTGAAATGGGACTGATAGAGATGTTTCACCTCATGTTTGCAAGTGGTGGTGTTACCCTTATATCTCAGATATGCTCTACTGTCCAGAATAGAATGATTAACAGCATAGGTCGTGATGTGACACATGGTGTTTGTATGAGGAAATGTGGCTATTCACACTGAAGACTGTTCACTTTTTATAGTCATAGGTGAATCAGAAGCATTTTCAGACAAGGACATGGTTGCTTATCCTTAAGCACATTGCTTTCTTTAAAGGAGTTCCAATTTGAATATGAGAGAGAAAATAACTTAGAATAATGAGCAAGTTGCCCTAGAATTTGTTAAAATTCCCTAATTCACTGAATTGGATTATATCAGAGTCTATTGTTTTAGTCCCAAACATATAGCAACTTGTTACATTTCTTCTCTTTTATTTCTACTTGCTTCTATTTTATGTCTACTTGCTTCACTCTACATACTGGAAAGGAAGTTCATCCACATAGCAAGTTGTTCCTGTCTCAAATCCTGATCAATACAAAGAACCCAAACCAGTCATGGCTCAATCTCTTCCCTTCCCTTCCCTTCCCTTCCCTTCCCTTCCCTTCCCTTCCCTTCCTTTCCCTGTCTCTGTCTCTCTGTCTCTGTTCTCTCTCTCTCTCTCTCTCTCTCTCTCTGTTTGTGTGTGTGTGTGTGTGTGTGTGTGTGTGTGTGTGTGTGTTATTTTGTTGAGAATTTCATTATGTAGCACCAGATAGACTAGCGGCTGGCATAGTAAGTAGTCTTGCCTCAGTTTTCCAAGTATTGGGATTATAGACATGAGCTACTTCATTTGGAATGAGGTTCAAAATTCTATCAAGAAAATGCAGCAGTATTTTACTATGAGGAATTTCTAACATATAAAAATCAGCCTTGAAATTTTTCCAGGTTGATGATAAATACTTTCATTTTCTTTTTACTTAATCTATACTATGGTAGCATCATCAAAGAAAGCTGAATGCCTGCAATTTCTGGTACACAGGAAACATTTCAACCATGATCCATCCATCAAGTTTCTTGTCCTGATGGAAGATATGGACTTTATCCTTGTGCTCTGCAGAAATCTGGCTGACCAAGGATGAGGCCAGCTGAGAACATGTGTGTCTTCCACGAGCAGTGGAAGGGTTTTCAGAGTACTCAGTGCCACTCATGGAAGTCCTGAGAAGATTAGAAGTGCAGTGGCAGACTGATAGCCCATTAATTAAAGTGTTTCCTTGTGTACCCTCCCACCCAACCTAATTACTCAGAATGTGAAGCTATGCTTGCCTTCTAACATCATAAATTAGACTTCCTGAACTTGAAGAGGGGGAGGATTGCCAGGTAGTTTCTATCATGATTAGAAATAACTCCTAAGTAAGGTACTTGATGCAGACCCCTCCACAGAGACAGTGGCTCTGTGGTGACATTATTCTACAGAGGTTAGGTATTTAGATGGCTATAACTCATGACGGCTTGGGGAATTAATGCAGACCTCTCTAGGAATGATATAGATTTACAAAATCTACTTTCTGACCTTCTTAATGACAGTTATCAAAAAACTTCTTTTGCAAGTCAAAGTCACAAGCTTTGTTATATTGAGCAATAGTTTTTGTTTTGCAAGTCAAAGTCACAAGCTTTGTTATATTGAGCAATAGCTTTTGTTTTAAACTTTTAATAATATTTGTGGAAGAACAAAACAGTTGTCACCTTTTCCTGTCAGTAAAACCTACACAAATCACCAGTATGTAGCATAGTGATAAGGCCAGTGACCAATAAAATTGAATTCAATTATCAAGAATTAAACAAACAAACAAACAAACAAAACTTTGTAGCTTGCATTCACTTGCCCAATAATTATCACAAAGAACAAAATAAGTGTTAGATTGAGGTTTATATACATAATATAGAAGGAGCATGAGAGCATGGATCACTATTGCACTTTGTGTCTAAATATTTACTCTGAAGGACTAATGCTGGGAAAGTTATACATAGGGATTTCAGAGTGTTAATTTACATTTTACAAAGGCAAGGATACTATTCTAGATGTGGTTTGGAGGTAGTGAGTGAAGAGCATACAAGAAGTATAAAAGGGGCTTCATATTGTTATTTTTCTAAGTTATGGGTGATAGGAAAATACATAAAGTTAACAAAAGTAGCCAAATAATATGTATGCACTTTGTCATTCTCATGGTAGACAGGTTTTGTCCTATCCAATACTTGCCCTTCTTTTGCACACAGCCCCAATAACACATTTTCTCTTTCTTCACTGACAAATTCATTCTAAGCATGGAAGCACTGCAAGTGACTGGGAAATTTGCAAAGGGAAAGAACTGGAAAGCTTCCAGTTTGGCATTCTCTAGGGGCAAGACATGTGTCCTGGAATTAAAGTTTACAAATCTCACTTAACCATAAAATAAGCCTCCAAATTGCAGCTCAGGCTGAGAAATAACACAGGAGATTCAACTTCCCCCATTTACTGTTTATATGTAATTCTTTAAAAATAAGTATTTTAATATATTAATAATATCTAATTATATAATATCTAATTATATAATATGCAATATATTAATAATATCATGGTGGGGACAATATGCATACTTGATCTCAGACATTAATGTGGGTCATATACATAGAATCACCTTAGATCTTGGGTTACAGTCACCAGTTGATTAGATTTTTGGAAATGAACCTGGGTCCTCTCCCAGAGCAATGTGTATAGTTAACCATGGAACCATTTATTCAGCCTCGTTGTGCAATTTCAGAATTGTTATTGAACCTGAACTAAAAAGTTGGATATTTATGTTTCAAATCTGTTGGAATTTATGCATTGTACAAGATTACACAAATTTCTATCTAGAGTTGATGCAAAGTAGGGTCCTTCTGTGTAAGGTTTTATTCAAGCCAATATTCTACAAAATATGGAATAATTTTAGTATTTGTATTTGAAACCTGGAAAAATTGAACCTCAGAAAAGTTTGGTTTAGCCCTACTAGTCATGAAACTTTCAAAGACTATTCAGTTTCTGAAGGTTTGTTTTTTGGATGATTAGCCCATGATTGATTTGCCTATAAAATAGCACATATGACTAATTTTATATACTACATATTCATCTATCATTTATGTATCTATCAATTGACTTTTAGCCATTTACTTATCTATCTTCTATACATTGATCTATATATTCTATATATCTATCCACACTTTAACAATCACTTATCTCTATATCACCTATCACTTACTATCTATCTATCTATCTATCTATCTATCTATCTATCTATCATCTATCTATCTAATTATCATCTATCTCTCATCTCTTTATCTATCTTCTTCTATTTATTATCTATCAGTTTACCTATCACTTATCTAACAATTATCTTTCATATATTATCTATCATCTGTATCATCTATATAGCATTTATCTATATCTATCTATCTATCTATCTATCTATCTATCTATCTACCCACCTACCATTTATCTCCCCATAAATGTATCTATTATCTATCTATCTATCTATCTATCTATCTATCTATCTATCTATCTATCTTTTATCACCTACCATCTATCTATCATCTACTCTGGTTTTCTTTTTTGGACACAACGTTGTTTATAGCCCATATCAGCCTTGAAGTAGCACTCCTATTTATGCTGGCTCTACCTCCTAAGTACTGGGAGTACAAAGGTGTCAATATTTCATTGATGTATTTTAAGATAAAATTATAAGAAAGAACAAACCTCATCTGTTTTGATGATATAAACTGGAGAAATGAAGCAAGAATCAGGCACTAAAATATAGGATTTGAAGGAATAGACAATAAGAATACATGGAAGAAAATTGGAATTTGTGACATAGAATGAGGGATGGGTAGAAGAGGCTCTCTTTGGATACTGACAACCTGAGTTATGAGTGTCTGTAGCAGGAGGTGATGAAGATCTAACGGGTTTTGTTGTGGGAAAATTGACCATCTGGTTCTGAGCTAATACAGATGAAATGCTGCAAATGGGTCCAGGGACAAATTGTGACTCAAAATCTATCACAGTGTCACTGTCTAAATGAACATGAAACTAATGGGTTCTTTCAGAGAATACCACTCAAAGAGCAACATGAGAATATTTGAAAATGCATCTGAGTGTAAAGATGTGGGAGCCACAGGGCCAAGCACTGCCCCACAGGAGAAGTGAAGACCTGGAAAGAGTGATGCTGGAGAGGTCCATGTAAAAGAACCAGTATTGTCATGCTTAAGGACTGTTACCTTCCAATAATGACAATTTAGTCTTAGGGAAAAATAACATTCAAGGGGATAGCAAAACATTCTAGGACTTCATTCTAAATGGAGGCATTTATTTATTTATTGAATTACTCAGTAATTACTCATCAAAGGACCACTTGTAAGGTAATGGCCCTATGAGTCTCTACACCACCATGGTGTTCCACTTGTCTTAGCATGTGAGAGAACAGACTGTCCCCATAACAAAAGTTTCACCCAGTGAATTTCTCAGAACCTATCCTTGATCTGAACAGTGTGTGACTGTATTTAATTGTGTTGCAGCATGCTGTGTAAGGAATACAGAACAGGGATTACATGAGCTATAATTCTGTGTACTTACAGTGAGGTGATAAACCCACAGGCACTGGAGAATCTGAGAAATGCTAATGAAGCAGGAGTATTCTAGCAAGGATTTGCAGCTAGAAACAGGTGTGTGTTTGGGGGGAGGGTGGTGGTGGTGATATTTAGAGTCTAGAATTTCATAAAATCTGGAATCAGTTTGAAAACTGAATAAAAACTGGAACAATTTTTAGAGGGCGATGCATGCAGAATGTGATATGAAATTACATGGTTTGCTCAGGGCAGTTTAAAGGACATCTTTGTTATGTAGCACAGATTTCTCTCATTGTTGGTACCAGAAACTGAGGATTTAACCTCATGTAAAGAAAACAACTCGATATATTCTAGAAAAGACAACTTTGACAAAACTCAAGATAGCAGGAAGTTAAAGATGAGAATCCCTTGAAGACTTTTAAAATAATGTAGGGAAATAATAGCTGTCTTCAATATTGAGTTGTTAACAAAAGTGTAAAGTTTGGCATGATTGCAATATATTATTTTGAAAAGTGAATTATCCTTCTTACTTGTAATACAAAATATGATGTGGAAATCTAACTAGACCTAAAGACAACAATGATTCAGATTATGGCTAGTTATTGCTAATGCATTTGATTATTTGTACATCAATGTGCAGATATAATTATAGAGACCTAAACATTTGCACACAACCTTATATACTTCAGAATTTCACTTTATTTACTATCATAATCATTTGACATTTTTGACCTATTAGAAAACCTCAGTATGATTCTTTGATAAGCCTACCCATGAGGGGTTAGAGAGATGACTCAGGGGTTAAAAGCACCCGATGCTTTTTCTAGATGAACCTGGGTTCAGTTTTCAGCACCTATATAGTCCTTCACATCCTTCTGTATCTTCAGTTCTAGGGTATCTGACACCATTTTCTGGTCTCTTCAGGTACTTCATGCACATGGTAAAGAGACGTACATGTAGGCAAAACACCATACAAATAAATTGACAATAAGAAAAAAATAATTAAAGAGAATATCTTATGTATCCTAGTGCATTAACCTATGGCTTAAATATACTGTTCCCAATTTTCACTCTTTTTACAGTACTATCATATGAGATAGTTGATTTATATTGGCAACTAATCAGCAGGAATTATGTAATTATTTCATGCTTGCAAGTTGCTCCCAAGCTCATTTTTGCTTGATTCTAAATAATTAATAATAACTTTAAAAATTGTTAGTTTTATACATGGAAATCTTATCAGTTCATATACTTGAACATTTTCTCCATGTCTGTCAGTCACTTATTATGAACTTTAGTTAATTATTTATATATATCAATATATAATGTTTGTGTTTATGTTGTGTGAATAGATTTCTAATATTGTAATATTTACTTTTCATGGAGCCTTTGTGTCTGTGGTGCATGCCAAGGACATTTCTGAGTTGTTTATATTACAACTGACATTTAATAATGTAGGAGGCCAGCATGCATGTCCAGTGCATTTATTAATATGCCTTGATTCAGCTTGGCTCTAACCTCAGCTAGTGTTTGGGATGAAGCTGATATCATTTCAGACCAAAAGATCTGGT
The DNA here is from genome assembly GCA_902729485.2 of Mus minutoides. Classification (NCBI taxonomy): domain Eukaryota; kingdom Metazoa; phylum Chordata; class Mammalia; order Rodentia; family Muridae; genus Mus; species Mus minutoides. The sequence continues at coordinate 107,540 of LR751370.1, read as the reverse complement.
CATGTGTCTTTAGAAGAACAGCCAGCACATTGTATCTTTCATGATGTCCCCAATCTTACAGGGAATGACACCTGCTTAGGAGAAGAAGGACAAAAATGATTAAATTTCCCTACAAATGAAAGTTCCATGTTCACTTTCTTTCTCTTTTTCATCCTGAGTTTGGCATGATCCTGAACAGCCTGACTCTGGACAGCATGGAAACATTTAGTAGTCATAGGTTTCAGTTATGCAAAGACACCCATATTTATACTGTAATGACTTACAGTTTAGCAAGATAATTTTTCTGAAGCCATTTAGATTCAGCTTCATATTTCTTATGGTAGAAACTTTTAATTAACAAATAGGATAAATAAAATTTGCAGTCCTTATCCAAGTTTATCAATAAGAATTTCTCTTCATGTTTCTAGGTGGACAATGAAATAGTTGAGAAGCCATACGTTCTCAGACTCCTCAGTACATAAAACTGAACATCTAGGTACCACTTCTGCGTTACATGATGATGCAGCTCAAATTTTCTTATATTAAACTTAGAACTTAACAGCATTTTATTGTTTTGTTTAATAAATGAAAATGGATTAGTGTTCATGAGTATTCTGTGAAGCCAGCAAAGGGATGGGCTCTTCACATTTTTGGCAGAAGTACCTTCTTGTGTTTTGATGCTCTTGAAATGATTACAGGCATATCCTCCGCTGTGGCACAAAGCTAAATGCATATTAGTCATTACAGCAGCCTTACTTTTAATTCTGACTTTCCTAGCTTCTAAAAAATGATACACAAGGAAGTTTTGCACACAGAGAGTCAAGGTGATGCATCTTTACTCCATCTAGAATGTGTTTCTGGTGAACATTGCTTGTCGCTTTCCACTGACTCAGACTACCTCAATCCAAGTAGACAGTATACACACTGATCATGAAAACTTCTTGCCAAAATGAAAGAAGCAGACTAGTGCCTACTTCAAGATATCAGCAAGGGAAGAGTATGTTACTTCTCTTCTCCTGGATCCCATCATCTGTAGAATACTTCAGTGAGCACCCAATGAGTCACACATATCTACAAAAGTGCTTTATTTTCATATTCATACACAAGTGCTCACAATTATCAATTGCTTTTACCTTCTATATATCAAAGTCAGTCTTTTCTCTTTTCTGTTCCTGAAAAACCTTAGCTATTCTCTGCTCGACCTCACAGTTTCAGGCCAGGATTTTTGGTTCCCACTCTTGTTTCAGGTGTTTCAGTCTCATTCTTTGTCTTAGTCAGGGTTTCTATTCCTGCACAAAACATCATGACCAAGAAGCAAGTTGGGGAGAAAAAGATTTATTCAGCTTACATTTCCACATTGCTGTTCATCACCAAAGGAAGTGAGGACAGGAACTCACACAGGGTAGGAACTTGGAGGCAGGAGTTGATGCAGAGGCCATGGTAGGGTGCTGCTTACTGGTTTGCTCCCCGTGGCCTGCTCAGCTTGCTTTCTTATAGAACCCAGAACTACCAGCCCAGGGATGGCACCACTGATAATGGGACCTCCCCTTGATCATTAATGGAGAAAATGCCTTACAGTTGTATTTCATGGAGACATTTCCTTGGGAGCCTCCTTTCTCTGTGATAACTCCAGCCTGTGTCAAGTTGACACACAAAACCAGCCAGTACATTCTTGGTCTTCAACTCTTTCCAAGCATTCCAGTGGTGGTAGTGTGTGCTCTTTCTCCAGCCAGTGTCCTGAGAGCAACAGCACAAACAGGGTTGTCCATTTGTCTTGCATTGTGAAACACCCGAGTATTTCTATTCTATTATAAAGACTCTATTCAGTATTAATTTGTAACTCTTCATAATTTTTATAGTCTCCATTGCCCATTCTGGATCTCCCTGATATCTGCCAATGGGCCTTGCATTACACATTTTCTTCACACCCAGTTTTTACAACTACATAACAACCATATAATTTCTCTTTAGATGATAGTAGACATGAGTTACCTAATCCTCGAATCAACCCTAAAATGCAAGATTTATTCTTTTCAGATAAATGTCACTTCACAGATTGGGAAACTGAATGACAGCAAGACTAGTATCTCAGGAGCAATGCTAAAGGCCTTCAAGTGAGGGAGCTTCTGTCCAACCACCTTCCTGTAGTATCTGTTCCCTTCCTGTAGTATCTGTTCCTTTCCTGTAGTATCTGTTCCCTTGCTGAATTGCTCTCATTTTAACAGCTGCTTTGGCCCTGCTGTTCAGTAAGCATTGTCCTTCCAACACTTTCAGTGATGCTGTCTGAGTGTCCTAAGCACAGTGGGACATTATTTGAATTCCAAGTCCCAAAAGCAGTGGTTAAAGCAGTGCTTAACAGCTTGGGAAGGGGGAAAACTTCTTAAAGTTTGTCTTGTTCTGTATGCTAACGGGTCAATGATTCTTTTTTTTTTTTTTTTTTTTTTAATTTACTCCTCTTTCATACAATACACCCTGACTGAAGCTTTCCCCACCTCTACTCCTCTTAGTTTCCAATGCCTTCCCTCAAGGAAAGAGCAGGTTCCTGGTGGAAGTTGAACATCTCTGGCTCTTTTGCCTGCTTTCTGGACTTTTTTCCCCACCTAGTCTTGATATGAGAGTTTGTGCCTGGTCTTTTTTTTTTTTTTTTTAACAAAACAAAACAAAAAACAAATAGGTTTTTGGGTTTTTTGTTTTTTTTTGTTTTGTTTTGTTTTGTTTTTTTGAGATAGGGTTTCTCTGTAAAGCCCTGGCTATCCTGGAACTCACTCTGTAGATCAGGCTGGCCTCGAACTCAGAAATCCACCTGCCTTTGCCTCCCAAGTGCTGGGATTAAAGGTGTGTGCCACCACTGTCCAGTGTGCCTGGTCTTATTATATCCTGTGCACTGCTCAGTTGATGGCCCTGGCAGGTCAATGTTTCTTAGCTGCAAAATTCCTTAAGCACATTTCAACAGCATTCAAAAGTTTCCCTCACAAAAAAAACTCCTTCCAGGTCAGTTTTATTGTCTTAATTAAGTTCATGGACTTGAGAACCACGAAACTCCAGATCAGAACACTGGCTGTGTCATCAGCTGAGATGACATGCAGATTAATTCCAGATGTAATCTATCAGTGGACAACTGAGACACTTTGTTTTCATATTAGCTTACTGTGAAGATTAATTGAAATGGGATGAGAAAAATAAGATTGTAACAATGCTTGTACAACTCATGTCTTTAATAAGTTTCATATTTCTTGGTTCTATATATTTTGACACTTTTCTTGTTGTTGCTATTGGGTGCCCTGAAACTTCAAATTACTTTTCAAAACATACTTGATAATGTACAGACTACACCAGTTATAATTGACATAGCAATAAACATTCAGAATGAAGCAAATGTACTAGGGAGACAGATCTAATATTGATATCATGTAAAACCTAGTTGGCTATGCTTCAGTAATAATTTAATCTTGCTTCTCTCTTTCATCCTGATTAGTACAAAAATGAAGAAAAGTCTGTATATCTAAAAGTTTCTATTTAATACTATATTTTTCTTCATGATAAAAGAACTTAATTTAAAAAACTGAAGGGCTCAAGGAGCAATTAATTAAAATGCATATTTTCTGCAATATGTATGGATATATTATATTTGTATTTCAAATGTGTCAAATTTCAAAGGCTAATAAAACACCTTTTAAAACCTTCAGCACTGAGAAGCATAATCTCTCCAAGGAAGGCAGGAATATCTTTAACAATAGTGTAAATTGTTTGTAGACCTCCTGTCTGTGCAGGATAAGTTATTAAGATTTCCTAAGATGATTAACTATTGTTTTAACTGCTACTCATGTTTCTAAAGGGGAGATAAACAGATGGTGGTTTGGAAGTCTAGACCCCATGTGTATTATTTGATAGTCACGTGACATTGGCACAGCATTGCATCTCTAAGGAACCTCATCTTCTAGTTATAGAAATTAACAGTTTCAAAAACAAAATGTCTAGTATTCATTAACAATCATTAATAAGTAGTTCTGAAGCCATATAAATCTAGCATCTTTTTTATTTATTTGTGAATTTGGTATGTTACTTAATCTAATTCTTAGCTTCAAATATTTAAATGTGAAATTGATAAGATTGAGTTAATTTTACATTTGCATATTTTGTGTGGGGGAAAAATTTAATACCACGCTCATTCATTTGATAATAGACACTTAGTAAATATCTACTAACAAAATTTTGTTTGAAACATTGAAAAATGTACAGTCTTTCATTTCTTGAACAGTTAATCAAAATTAATAATCCTTCCATTAACTATTTCAGTGATTTCATTAATTTATTCCATGATATTCATGGCTTAGATTATCTACAATGATGATGCCTGAGGGTTCTGCCATGGTTACTGCCTTCATATGATGGGACATAGACACTTGAAACTAGGGCACAGGTATTTAAGTAGAAACATGATGCAGACAAGAAAGTACAAAAATTTTATTTTTAGAATGATGCTTGAATAATCATAAAAGTCATTTTCAAGGATCAAGTTTTATCCTGAACTCTTTAGAGGAAACATCTATATCAAAAACCAAGCAACTATGGATTGGATGCACATTGGAAAAAGAGGATGGGCTACAGAAAAGAATGGAGAACAACGCACATACTTAAATGTCCCAGTGTATGCAGAAGGACCTGGTTATATCCAACAACATAAAATATGACAAGATCATTTACAATTCAAACCAAAGTACTAAGACATATTGCTAGGAATATTCAATTAATGAAATAATGAGATTTGAATTAGCATTTCTGTCCTAATGTATTTTTAATTATGATTTTTGATAATTTCATATTTATATGCAATGAAATATGATGAGATCTACCCTCTATTTTCCTACAGGCCTAAAAATCCATGTTTGAAGAGGTGATAGGTTACAGTGTTTTTACATTGCTCACTGATCATGCTCTTTAGTTTCCTTTTAAATGCTTATGCTCATAGACCAGAGTGGCTCTCAGCCTGGAACAGAGAAGCTTCCTTCTGGTGAAGAGATACATAATTGGTTGAAGTGCTAACAATAAGAGACTGAGTGCTTGGCCCTGCACACGATATCTACATCTAACCCTCTTCAGTAATGTTCAGGAAACACAGGGTAAGAAGAGAAAGAACATAAGAGCTGGAGGATACAGAAGCAAGATGTAAAAGGCTGTCTTCTGGATATGGTATGGCTGGTTCTCTCAAAAATTCAAAAAACCCATGGTTACCCACAGAATATTCATACAAGATGAAGCCGTCTCACTTTTTAGAGAATGAGGGGAATATCTCTCTGCCATTCATTGCTGATTTACTATTAATTGTTAATAGCTGATGGGACAGGGAGAATGATTGTCCTTTGGGACTATGGCTCCTGGTAGATTTCGATATTGCCATGGATGGAATTGGTGAGTTTTCAAAAACATTCCACGAATTCACATTTTAAAAATACTATTCTTCCTGCACAGTAAATAACATTGAGGTAAATGGCGACCACAAAACGTAGATTTAAAAACTGATACTACAGCAGTTAATACAAAGGAGATGATGGCATGTATCAGGGTATGACATTAACCAGGCATCAGCAAAAGCCAGGGGATGCCATATGTAATAGCTATAGTTCTGTGTTCTAGAGACTGGAATGGAATACCTGACAGCGATTGCTTATTTTTTTTTTAAAGACATTTGCTTAGTTCAAAGCCAGAGTGTTATGTCACTGGCTTTGTGCCAGAGACCACTCCTTGGCTGAGTCACCTCATAATAGACAGTATATAGAATTCATGCTAAAGATTTAGTCAAAGATAGAGAGGCTTGAAGCAGAAAGAATTGGGTGGAGTCAGGGTCACTCTTACCAAATCTTCAAGTGTTTCAAGAGAAACACTTTTTAACAGTTTGGAGCTAAGATGAAGGGATGGACCATACAGAGACTACCCCACCACGGGGGATCCATCCCATAATCAGTCATTAAACTCAGACACTATGGCATAGGACAGCTAGTGCCTACTTAAGGGACCCTGATATAGCTGTCTCATAAAGAAATGGATGCTCATAATCATCTATAAGAGGGAACACAGGGCCCACAATGGAGAAGCTAGAGATAGAACCCCAGGAACTGAAGGGGTCTGCAACCCTAGAAGAGGATCAACAATATGAACTAACCAGAACACCCAGAACTCATGTCTCTACCTCCATATGTAGCAGAAGATGGCCTAGTCGGTCATCATTGGGAAGAGAGGCCCCTTGGTACTGCAATCTTTATATGCCCCAATACAGGGGAAAGCCAGGGCCAAGAAGTGGGAATGGGGGGACAGGGGAGCAGGGAGGGGGGAGGGGACTTTCGGAATAGCATTTGAAATGTAAATTAAGAAAATATCTAATAAAAAATTGGAAAAAAAAAACATTTAGCTGTTGATACACACAAAACCTAACTTCTTCAATAATTCCATAAAAAATAATGCTGCTATTTAGTTCTCCAGATACATTACTGTTTCTTTAGCCTTTTTTGGAATAATTCTTGTCTAAATTCCTTAAACTATTTCTGGATAAATTATTGCAAGTAGGTCTAATTTAGGAAATTCTCTATGATATGATATGATATGATATGTGATACAATATAGAAACTGAATGTAAGCAAAAATGTCTTGGTTTTAAATATTTTGAAGGTTTTAGAAAAACTTAAAAGTGTCAACATTGGTCATTTATTTGTACCAATTAATTGGTACTACTTATAATATACTTCTGTATTACCATTATTTCAATGTTGTAATACCATTTTCTAAATAATATTAAGAACTCCTGTCTTATCCATGTGTAACCCACATATCCTTCCAATATACCTTGCTTCCCAATTCTTTCCACTTGTAAAAATGACCAAAAGTTAAGTTTTTTTTACTTGAAAAGAGGTGATATTATTGAGTCTGTTTATTATATATCTGTCAATTAAAAAAAAACAAAACAAAAAAACAAAAAACAAACCAGATGTCCTGGAAAGAAGCTGGCGACTCCACGTGCTCTCCAAGATGGAACTAGGGGCCCCGGGAACGGGATAGTGGGGTGGATGGAAGGCCCTGCTATAGCCTAAGACTCTAAGCATTAAACCTAAGGGCCTTGAACAGAAAAAAAAAAAAAAAAAAAAAAGTATACCAAGGTGAATGAAAGATATCGTATAGTTTTACTCCTTCTAGGATCCACAAAAATAATCATGCATGTCAAATCTAGAATTTTTTAGTGTTATGAACTATCAAATTCTTTTATGTTAAGTCATTCATTTAGATATTCTCCATCATCATTTTTAGAATCACATCAAGACCTATATGTGTTGTAGACTTTTCACTCCTGTCTTTGCCTCAGTATCACCAACGCAAAACTTACAATTCAGAGTCATACTTACTCCTTTTCAATCTCTTAGTTTGTATCTTTTTTAGACTCACCTGAATGCACCAAGTCTTAATTAATTCTAAATAGTATCATATTCAACACCTGTATCTTACTATTGAATAAATCATACAACATGCTGATTTATGATGTTCAAAATGCATGCCACTTTCATAAACAGACATACAGTATCAGAGAGCCTCACACAATATTTGCTTATCAAATTCAACTTTGCAGTGACAGCGATAATATTTGTGCTCTACTCGAAAGATCAATACCAATCTCTTTCTTCAGCTAATGAACTCTCCTTCATGTTTTCTCCTTTTAATTATTATCAGTTACAATTACTTCAGCCTGCACTAATGCTTTTTCAACTAATCATATCATTAACCAGCTCAAAGCACTCAGTGACTGTCCTGTGTTAGAATCAATGCAGACTGCCTAGGATCTTACAAGATTGACTGGTCCAACTCCCACCTATATTTTGAATTATTTCTATTACTCTAAAGCTTACGATGCTTTGGCTACACATGCATTGATTCTGTTTACAAGGTTTTTCTCACTTGATTTACAACCTTATAAATAAAGATGTATTTGTCTAGATTCATGTTAAAAATTGTTTACTGTAGTACCACCTAAGAAGTTTTGCACTTGAAAAAGGTGAATATTCTCAGTTCTCTTGAAAGTCATTTTGGTACTTAAATTATCAGTCTTTTACCATGGTGCCTCTCTATATTTCTGCAACTTCTGGGTTTACCCATCGTAACTTTTTGTAGCTTCTTTGGTTTTCACTATACAAGACATTCAAGTTGCCACCCAGCCACTTACTCAGTCATTTACTTGGAAATATATGTTACTTCCTAAGCAGAAAAATGTCCCGCGCTACCTCCCGCCAGCAGGAACGACGCGGCACACAAACGGATCCTTCTGCAGAAAAGCTTTAATGCGTCTTGAGAGCGAGACCATCAGCTTACCAGGAAAAAAGGAGGAACCCCGAGCCACGCAGGGCTCTTGCTTATATAGGCTTCTGCCGCCGCCTAGGACGTGGCAGACATGTATTGGCCAGGGCTGAATCAGAACAGATTACCTCATGGGTTATGTAACGGAGAATTTCCCAGGCGCAGGCGCAGGAGTTGTTTACCGGCAACGGGCAAGCGGATGTGGGCGCCATCTTATAATGGTGACTGCAGGCATTGCAGGCGTGACGTGGCTACCAACAGAAAAACATAGTAAATGCTTCACCTGTGAGATGCACTAGCCTGTTTCTATGGTGTAAATGAACTTTTCTGTATCTTTTCATGACAGCATTGTGAGACAGTTCAATGATCATGAGCACATTCTTTCTCTCCAACAGGAGTTCCCAAAGAGCGGTGTATACTATGGTTCTCGGCTTCACTCAGCACTAACTCAGAAATCACCTCCAATATATTCTCCAGTTCTTCACAAATAAATATTCACTTCTCATTTATATTTGTATCTTATCCCTCAATTAAAAAAAAAAAAAAAAAAACTCTTGGAAATATGTGTTGCCTTCTTGTGCCCCATCAGTAGAACTGGGTCTGTGGAGAATACAGCCTATTCTCCTGAAAGGCTCTGCTAGAATCTGACAAGCACAGAGGCAGATGCTTCCAGCCAACCATTGAACTTTGCACTGGGTCCCTGATGGAGGAGTTGGAGAAGAGACTGAAGGAGCTGAGGGGGTTTGCAGCCCTATGGGGGGAGCAACATTGTCAACCTACCAACCACCCCACCCCCAGAGTTCGCTCTGGCTGTATATGTGGCAGAGGATGGCCTTGTTGGAGGAGTGGCCCTTGGGCTTGAGGGAGTTCAATGCCCAAGTGCAAGGGAATGCCAGGGCAGGAAGGAAGAAGTGGGTGGGTGAATGTGGGAGTACCCTCATAGAGGCAGGGGGAGGGGCAGGGATAAGAGGTTTCTATAGGGGAGACCTGGAAAGGGGCTAATGCTTGAAATGTAAATAAAGAAAATATCCAATAAAAGAAAAAAAAATTTAAAATTTAAAAAGAGTATCATTTTGACAAATAAATAAAATAAAATTTAATATTTCCTTAGAAAGCAAGGGGGCGAACTAGCCCTTCACATTCTGCTTTTGATCAAAGACCAATAAATGGTCACCATATAGCTTGCTTTTTCTACACACTGTGTTTCTTTAATATCCTATTTTACAACAGACGGCGTAATCCTGTCACAGATATCGTGCTAGTGAGAAACACAAGCTTCCATCATGTGAATTGTCATCTTTTATCTATTCTTACTGTGTCTTGAGTAGGCTTTGATGTGTTTCATCATACGGGCTCTGACAACTCTCCAGTGCAACATTGCTTCCCTATGCAAGTGTTACTGAAGGATGCTTGGGAGGAATATCTACAGTGTGCACACCCCAAAGAGACAGAAATTAAATTAGGAAGTCAGCACTGATGAACTTCGAGTCAAGAAAATGTGATCCATAGACATGATCCTGAGTCAGGAGAATGAAAATGGGCTTTCACTATGAGCTCTTTCATGATAAGAATGTTTTGTTGTTGTTGTTGATTTGTTTGTTTGTTTGTTTTGGTTTTTTGTTTGTTTGTTTGGTTGGTTGGTTTTTGAGACAGGGTTTCTCTGGTATGCCCTGGCTGTCCTGGAACTCACTTTGTAGACCAGGATGGCCTCAAACTCAGAAATCCGCCTGCCTCTGCCTCCCAAAAGAATGGGTTTTGATGTGATCAGGAAACAAATGTATCTGAATTCCCTCTATAATATAAAAAAGAAAAAATATTTAAAATGATTATAAGTATCAGCATTTAAATTGTCTAAATAGATAAAATATAAACTTTAAAAATGTTTTCTGTTCCTTTACTCTTTATCTCAGTAATTATTCTATATTTATTATTTATTTTGTTTTAAATCCCTTTAAGCAGTCTTAGATAACTTTCTAGCTGTGTAGCTGATGAATGACAGTATTTTAGCATGCTGATATGTCCTCTAGTTTCTCCCCTGTCTTCATCTGTCCAACCATCCATCTGTCCATCCAACCATCTGTCCAATTATCCATTAATTCTTTTTACTGTTGTGTGGAGTGTGAAAGTTATGACATGTAGTGTCAAATGTTTTCAGCCCTACTTTAACTTGTGTATGATTTATGTTTTACATATGCTATGATTTTTTCTTTTTTTTGGTCAAACACGGAATAGTTATAAGGAAGCTCTTCCTAATATTCTGAACTCAAATTTATCTAAATATTCTACACTCAACTAATAAAAGCATTTTTGATACTGGAAGTCTCACCAATACCCTAAGGCTTGTGAATTTATGGATCCTGAAGAAGTGTCTATAAATACTACTTTACTAAGACATCATGATGCCTAACTGCATCCTAAAGAGTGGTCCTTATACACAGAGAAAAGTGGGGTCCTTATCTCTCATCAAGGTAACCTCTCTTTGCAACAGACAGAGAGCCTAGTCTCAATAGACATATCTATAAAATACTGAAGAGGGAGATGAAAGATTGTAAGAGCCAGAAGATCACTGTGAGACTGTATCTTCTAATAATGCCAAGTGCCAAACCCACAAAATCTTACCAACATGGTTGTCTAAGCATGACTTGAATAAGGACAAGAGAAGACATGTTAAAGTGGATGGCAGAAACCTGACTGACCACAAGATTCAACCCTGCACAAGAGCTATAGGAAACTTAGGAATGCCAATTGAAGGAGAAATAGTATTCTCCAAGGAAGAGCGTAGGAATTGGTTATTCAATACCAAATTGCCAGGCCTGAACCTGAAGATATACATACAAATTAAATCTTTGTATTTGTGTGTGTATACACATACATATATTTTAGAACAATTAATGAAAAGAAAAAAAAAGGAAGCCACAAATTTGGATAAAAGAGACAAAAAAATGGACATATGGAACGGTTTACAAGGAGAAAGAGGGAGAAGAAAATATGTAATTAAACTTAAAAATTATATTTCAAAAATGTAATTTCAAAAAAGAAAAAATTATCTCAATATTCACATATACATCAATTTATATATTAATGTTAAAGTAACATGTACTCTCACCTTACTTATAAACATCCATTAATGCTATTTAACTTACCTTTCTACAACAAAGTTACAGATTTTTCAGGGCTTATGAAATAGAACAGAATTTTAGAGACTAAACCACCAACTAAATAGTACACATGGTGGGCCTTGTGGCTCCAGCTGCATGTGTAGCAGAGGATAGCCTAGTTGGTCCTCAGTGCGAGGAGAGGCCCCATACTGTGTAGGTTCCATTCCCCTGTGTAAGAGAATGCCAGGGCCAGGAAGCAGGAGTGAGTGTGTTGGTGATCAGGGGGAGGGGTGAAAGGTTAGGGAGTTTTAGGAGGAGAAACCAGGAAATGGGATAATATTTGAAATGTAAATAAAGAAAATATCTAATAAAACAAAACCAACAAAAACCAGAAGTAAGATAAAAAACAAACAAAAAACAAAATTCAAAAAACAAACAAAAAAAATAACCACCACCACCAAAAAAAAAAAAAAAAAATACAAAAAAAACTACCCCAACCTGGCTTCAAAGTCAGGCCCTTCTGTCTTACCTCACTAGTGTTGAGAAAAACAATTGTATCACTTTCTCCTTCAAATAGCCTTTAATATCCCCAAGTTATTCATTTTCCCTTCCCCAAATGTATATGTGATGCTGAAGGTGGTAAGATAAAAACAAAAGAAGCTCACAAGTTCATTTCTTCTCATTAGCAAGTTAATGGAGTTTTACTTCCTACTGAGACAAGGGTGTTAAGCTGATACCAAGAAGCAACATGCTCTGAGACAGTAAGTCAACTTTTATTTATTTCTGTGGGACTTAGGTATTTCACATAAAAATGTCTTACTTTATTTTCCTTAAAAATTTATATTCATTAAATCAGATCACACTCAGTTGATCTGATGCTGAAGTACCTCTTTGATTACAACATTATCTCTGACCCACTCCTTCACTTGGAGGATTGGAGGCTGGGGTCACATGAGTTACAATGGAAACTTTCATACTCAGCCTCAAAGTCCATTGAATCTAAAATCACATATAAGGGTTTCACTTAAATTCAATGAAGAACATTACAAAATAATTTTATTTTTCCCCTAAAGTGAAAATAATTCTTATATCCACAAGACACTTGTGAATAATGACTCAGTATAAGTAGGCATACACCGTAGAATGCAGTGTATGTGGACATTGGCAAACTCAGAATTTCCCACACATGAAGAAAATCATGGCAGTATTTAATAAAGACAGAAGATGTTAATCTTATACCAATATGTATGATGGATCAGAGTGTTGGTAGACTGGAGGCATGGAAACCATTAGGAAACTGCTATAATATTTCATTTTTATAACAAGTAAAATATAAACAGAAGTATAGATTAAAGAAAAAGATATAATCCGTTCACTTATAGTAAGATAGGAGGGAATTTCCAACATTTCTTACTCACAGTGGTACTAAGTGTTAATATGTCTTGGAACATATACTCTAGACACAGCAGAAATGGGGGAGCATAGCTGCAGCCCACAGTCGTCCCTTCACACTCTTCAGTCTCAGATGTGTTTTGTAGCCTCCTGTCTGGGTCTATTAAGAACACAATGCTGTGTTGTGACCGTGCAAGGGTGCTTGGTTCATGTTTATTAATAGTTTGTGTACACCTAGGAATTGATGCAGCTCATTGTATCTGCCATGTAATGTTAGAGAAAACTTGAAGCTTTAAAATGCCAAGCAGTTGGAAGATGCTCTGGACTGCTTCCCAGAACATCCTGTGGGACTAAGACCATGTCACCATGGCAGCAAGCTTCTCATTAAAGTATCAGTATTTAACTTCAGGCCTCTCTTCCCCATTCTTCTCTGCTTGCTTAGGACTCTTCTCAACTTATATGCCTGAAAATCCTTGTTATTGGGTTTTATGGTATTAAATACAATGTGATCTATAAGTGGAAAAGACAAGAGGGAAGTTAGATCCTTGCCCATGACTTTAGTAATTTTGCCCATCTCCTTTATGTTTCAAGTCTTTGGTAGTTCTTTGTATTGTATTTAAGTGTTAAATTATTTTAGTGAGACTTACTATTCTCAGACCAAACAAACAAACAAACAAACAAAACCCATGTAGTCTTCTCTTGTGCTTTCTCTTGGTGGTGGCACATTGGGTTGCTAAGAAAAACACACAGAAAATACTCACTGAAAGGAGAAAATAATAAGGGACTAAAAGGTCTCTGTGACTGGAACAGCCCCGAAGCAACTGTAAGTAAATGGGTAAATCTTATGTTCACAGCTCTTTCATAGGATTCCTCTGTGGATGTGTGGGTACTTCTTCAGAAATGGACTTCTCTGCTTTCCTTTGAATCTAGCCAACATTATTGTGATGAGCACGTAGCAACCCAAGACAACACACAACAGATCTGAGAGCTGATTCATCATAGCTTTTCGTCTGTGCCCTTTAGTGTCTATTGACAAAATCATAAGTTAAATGCCAGATTTCAAATGTAAAGCAAACCTGTTTCCTAATTCTGACTAAATGATCGTTGTGTTAGGAGGATCTGAATGATATTTCACTCCACAGTGTCAGTGACATGGCTGAGTGGCCCTGGAACAGAACCCCATTAAAACAGGGAGGCTGAGCTTCTTTACACTTGAGTGAAACTGGTATTCTATCCTTAGTCGAGGACACCATTGTGAACATAAAGCACATTTAGGATGAAAAATTGGCAGGAAGCTGTCCCTGAAGAACCATTCAGTACTTTGCTCCATATGCAGCAATCTCTCAATTCATGTTTCCCCTTGCCTAATAGAGAGCTAGTGGAGGAGGTAAAAATCCAGTTACTTTACATGAGGAAAGGAGACTCAAGCTTCACGTACACATTTCCCTGTGGCATGATTTAGATGATGGTTTTATTTTAAGACAATACAGAAACAGTTATGCCCATATATTAAGAAAAGTATAAATTAAAGTAGGAAGGAAAATATGATTGACTATAACATGAGTTTATACATAAGTTATAAAACATTCATATGAGACGATCATTTCAACTCATCAAAACAAGGAAGAAACTGTTCATTTGGAAGTTGTTTAATAGTTCAAAGATACTAATGATTAAAGTTGGAAAGTTTTAAGAATCAGCAACTTAACTATGCAGTGGATTAAAAATTACTGTATTTCTATTCCCAGAAAATTTACAGGGTTGGTTGATGTAATGATTAGTGTTAAATGTCAGCTTGACAGGAGGTAGCATCACCTGGGAGATGTGCCTCTGGGCCTGCCTGTGGGGATTCTTAAATGATGGGTTCAGAGCCACCTTGCATGTGGGTGGGGACACTCCAGAACAGGGATTCCTTGATTGCATACATTAGAGAAAGGGAGCTTACCATGTGTATTCCTTCATTCCTCTGTTTTTTTATTGTGATATATTTATCTCTTTCACGATTTTGATGTCTTGATGTGCCCCTGATTGATTGTAATGTGGAACTATGAGTTAGAATCAGTCCTTTTCCCCCTCTAGTTCCTTTTTCTGGGCATTTTTATCAATGCAACAACAGAGAAAGAAAGTGATACAGACACTCTAGAATGGTCTAATCCTTCTTCTAAGAAACTCAAAGAGAGGCTGTTCAAAGGTCTACAATCTAAAGTTCCCTCAAATGGGAGAAGCAGCAGCAGTTACTTCAGCACAGGTGGCAAGCATGCCAGACATTAGGTATGAGCAAATTTTTCCTGTCTCTGGGTCATTTATGCTTGCCTGAAATCAGAGTAGTGGCTGCATGCTTTCATTCTCCTGCAGCAGTCATTAAAGAACCTTTGATACTCCCTGCAGGCTTGATCACAGTGATGTGACTTTCTCCAGAATTACACCCTAAGTGTGGTTGGATGAAAGTGAATGTTCTGCTGTATATTGCATCCAAACAGTGCAAAGCAAGTGGTGAAGGAAGGAAAGCCCCTAGTGGTCTAAGCAAACTTGGAGCATATTAGCAAAGCTGAGTCCATAATTGTCTTCTCCTGTCTGGCATGCCTTCAAGGCTAGAGCTTGTCAAAGTTAGAGCCAACGGCTTTCCTCCTAACCTGGGAACATAGGATTAAAGAGTCAAAACCGGCAGAGACAAAATTCTTGCTTTTGTTTTTCAGTAAAAGTTCTCCACTAAGGAATAAACTTAACAACATTCCATATCCTTTAATTTGAAGATGAAGAATAGGGGCCTAGGGATTCCAAATTACCAAAAATTTAAGGGGGAAATTGAGAATTAAATTTCAATATGGTCATAACAATATGCTATAATCACAGAGTTAAAGTGAGGCTTGACTAGAAAAAGCCTTCAAATATCATGCATCATAATTCCTTCTCTGTAAAGATCAGAAGCACACATCACAGTGTCACTACGTGCTTCCCTAGCTAATAGAAATAGGGCTAGACAATACCCAGGCAATCTTCAGGTCTATTCTAAGTGATAAGTGACAATATATATGGAACATGTCACTTTTCCCTCATCTTTGGTATAAATTATATGGACATTTAGAAAAAGTTCTAAACGTATCATTGTGAGATTGGAATAAATTTTGGGGCAAAGGCCATGTTTCTTGGAAATAAAGCTTGGGATTATTAAGAAACAGGTGTGGTAGATTGCAAGGAAGATCAAAGCCCAGTGTTTCATTCCCACAGATGGGAGAGAAGGCCATTGTATAGAGTGAATGGGAAATGTACAGTAGTGGTAATATTATTGCTATTCTACAATGTTGTGCAATAGTCCTGGTGGGTGGTTTGTGTGAGCATGCCCACATAATATGATGCTCTTGAACACTTGGTTCCCAGTTGTTAGCACTTTTTGGGGAAAGATCAGGAGGTACAGACTTTCTGGAGAAAGTTATCTGTGGGTAGTTCATCCATTTCCAGTTGAATGTCTCTGTTTTGTGCTTATGTTTGAGGGTGTGATCTCTCAGCTTCCTACCTTGCTTTTGAGTTGCCATGCTTCCCCAGTCTATATGGAGTCTCCATCAGGCTTCTTTCAGCTGTGTTATTCACAGCACCAGAAAAATACTAGCATAGAATTTGTATCACATATAGGATATTGTAGAATTTAGGAGGAAAGATGACTGGCTTGATACCTCCTGCTTCCTTGATCCAATCAACATAATATCATCAATATGGTAGGCAAGTATGATATTTTGTAGTCAAATGTACTGGCTAGTTTTTGTCAGCTTAACACAAACTACAGTCACCTGGAAGAAGAAACCTAAGTTGAAAATTTACTTCTATCCAATTGGCCTAAAAATAGATACAAGGTGAGTTTTCTTGATGGATAATTGCTGCATGAGGCTCCCATCTAACATGGGCAGTGTCACATCTGATGGTCCTGGGTCACATAAGAAAGCAAAATGAGTGATCCATGGAAAACATGCTAGCAAGCAGCATTCCTCTATAGTCTCTGCTTCAGTTTCAGTCTATAGGTTCCTGATTTGAATTCCTGCCCTGAATTCCATTAATGATGGATTGTGACTTGGAATTAAAATGGAAACAAACTTGTTCTTCCCCTAACTTGTCTTTGGTCATTATTTTATTATAGTAATAGAGACACAGACCAGGACTCTGGATGTCTGTCAAACTGAACAATGAAGAACATAGATAGAACACTAACTTTCAAATCCATCCTAAGATACACTTAGTGTGGTCAGTTCATGGCTGATTCTGATTTTAAGTATAATCAGAGATATGAATCACAATCAAAATCATTGTGCATTCTTAACTGATGATAGGTCACATTGTTGCATAGCAGCAAATGTGAAAATCAGAATCAAAATCTGGGAAGTCTATAGAATATGATTATATTGTCCTATTCAATGTGACCTTTTCTTCCTTTGTTAGAAGCAATGACTCAGTGGTAACAATAACTCCTACATATGCTGTAGGCTAAGCAGGGTGGTACTAATCGAGTTGATGCTATTTTTTAAAGACTTTTGATAAGAAGCATTAACCTTTCAGATTATGTTTTATCTCAGTTCCTTTCAAAACAACTTTCCCCTTTGAAAGAAAATCACTTGAAATCTATATTTGGACGCATATCATTATTTTCTGCCTCACAGATAATCAATGAATCTGCATCTTTTAGAAATCTATCCTAGATGTGGGTCTAAAAACCAGGATTCAGATTATCATTTCTGCTTCTCTCTGTTCATTGACAAGGACTCAGCAGACTTGAGCACTAAGGCATATAAACTAAGCCGTCTGTATGTTAACCTGTATCTACACTTCTGAGTGGCAGTGGTTTAATATCTGTAGGCATCTCAGCAACAAGCTGATGTAAGAAGATTTCCTGTTGAGGAAAATTCGCATTTTTAAGAGAAGTACATATATTGAATGCAAGTAGCATGTCTAAGTTCTCGCAGTGGTTTTCTGGCCCTTTCCATCCAGAGAAACTCATGCAAAGTCACATGTGAGAGCACACACGGAACAGGGTTACTTACAATGATTCTACAGAGTTATGCAAGTTAGTGTTAGTGGACCCCACTCCTGTGTTCACCTAGGGCACTGTTAATCATGAAGCACTTTCTATTTCAGTCTACAATCTTTCATTGGAAGCAGTTAGCAAAGAATATTGCCAATTGACTGTGAGGCATTATGAAATTCACATTTATATTAAACATAGCTTTTCCCAAGTATTTAAATTGCTGGCAAACCTATGTAGAGGGGAAGACTATAGAGTATAAAAATTGTTCTCAGACAACTTTAAAAATTAACTAATACCTCTAGGGATGTGCAGTTTATCTAATGCTGTGCTGTGTAAAGTCATATTATAGGAATATTAGGTGTCATTCTACATGAGGAGCTATAGTTTTCCTTCCTCCTTTTTTCCCTACTTCCTTCTTTTCTGTTTTTTCCCTTTCCTCTAAACCCTCTTTATTCTTTCATTCTGCATTTTCCTCAGTGAAAATGTACAGGAAACTCTAAAATAAGTAATAAATGCCGCAACCTTCCATGTGTTTTGTTATAATCAGCTTTTAAAAAGTGTCTTTTAAAACCCAGTCCGAAGTGAGGCTCACTCTCTACAGAAGAGTGTTTGCAGTGACAGCCTCAAATTGTGGTATTTGGTTCTGTAATTGAAATCACATGCTTCATCTCAGTTTCATTTGCATGGACTACAGGCTATAATTAACATCAAGTATCAAGACAAGATCACATACAATAGAGTCCTGAAGCACAATCAGACACCAAAATGGAAGCAAGCCTCACGGCTACTTAGTTATGCAAGGTTGGGTCCATAGCACATAGAGAAGTGACTGTGACAGGGCAGAGGACACTGGCTGGTGACGAATTGGGCTGCCCTGGGCTCATCACTAAGGGCAGGATTAAGATTGCATTGTGGCTCTTTGTTACTCATCTTTTCAGGGCCAGTGCCTGCTTTTATTGTTGTCATCTAGACTTTTTTAATCTCTCAAAAATGCTACCACATCCTCACAATGCTTAGTCAGACATGATACTCATATGTGTGTGTGTGTGTGTGTGTGTGTGTGTGTGTGTGTGTGTGTGTACACACTAAAAATAAATCCTTTAAAACATCATATAGTTTATTTTTCCCAGAGAGTATGCATAGTTTTAGAATAATAATATTTGAAATTAAGAAACTCCCATATAGAGAAAGTAAATGTCTACTGTTAGAATGAGAGACTTGGAATATCTTTGGTAGGATGGTGTTTTCATTGTTTTATTTATCCACAGAGCAAAGGGTACTTTCTTCCTAGTGAACTGTTATAATTACTGAACTTTTATGAAACTGTGTTCTTTTATAGGGATTCTTTCTTAGAGGATGCCTGAGGTAATCTGTAGATAGTTACTTCTAGATGGGTTGGTCTAATTATAGGAAAGCCTCACATCTTAAGACCTAGATCCTGAAATGTTAGCTTCTTCTCAAGAATTTTGATGGAATGGGACTGAAGTCATCTTTTAGGACTGTTCTTCTTCGCCTCCAGTCTTCAGACACATGACTGAATCTTCATGTATTCTTGGAAGAGCTAAATCAGAGATACTAGTGCCTGTGCCTCTTTTATTGAATCTATCGGTGACTCTTCCTTTTTAGAATTGTTTAAAATCAATCCTTTGTGTTTGGAATCTGATGTTAGTATATTTATGGTATGTATAAAAGACACTTCATTAATAATTCTTTTCATGTCCCCATTTTGAAAATCAATACAGATTGAGTGAATGATATCATTAATACAACATTTAGAAAGTAGAAAATTATTTCCAAGTCATTGATAGGCATATACTGTAAATTAGCCAAATTAACCAATGGATAGAAAATATATCTATATCTATCTACCTATCTATATAATTACCGTTTTATAAGGACTAATAAAATAGCACATTCAATAATCATCATTGGCTGCTAGCATAGGAATCCTTCTCAACTCCTAACCTACTCGAAAAACAACTCAAGAGACATCTGTTGTTCCTTCAGAATTAAAACAAAATAAAATAAAACTAGAAACACTAAAAAAAAAGAAAAAGAAAAAGAAAGATTTAGAGAGTAGAATATGGCATAGGGGAATGTTCAAATCTGAAGTATCTGAGTGAACAACATTGCCCTCCATCCCTACCCATGGTTTGTGTTAAAATTTGAGCATATAATATTGAAAATGGACAGTCAATGCAGCCTGGGATATATGAGCCTTCCCTGTCAACAAATCCAGAAGAACCATGGAAATAAAAAAAGAGAGATTAGAGACTAAAAACAAACTTTTTCAAAAAAATATTAAAATTTGAGCTTCTAATGAAAGCCATATACACTTACAAGTTGGCCACTGTTCACATTGACATAAGTTTCTAAAACAAAATCAATTGTAACAGACCCCAGTTAATCTAATGAAATTCACATAGAGTGGTGTCTGTTTTTTCAGACTGATAGCTTGGCATTGTTCTTCATTTGAATTACTTTCTACTAGACAGATATAGATATAGAAATAAACTTTTTGAATAGGATGAACTATTTTAGATTTCGACTGATGTTTTCCACTTAAATCCAATTTTCCCAGTCTTCTAGATATTATTACAACAAATATGTTCAATTTTATCATATGCTGGTAATCTCAATTTCCAACAAGTCTATAAGGGAATTCATTTTCTTCATCTCCAGATATGCATCCCACTTAAGAACAACTGTTCCTAGCCTCAAGCCAAGAACATAGTTACTAAATTGATTTAAATTTTTTTTCTTGTTCTTTTAATATGTCCCATTAAAGAATCACACTCAAGCCTTCTTTCCAAATTCAAAAAGCTTTGTTTTCACCACCATCTTCGACTGGCTGAGAAACATGAATTGATCCTTGTGCTGTGGTGGTTTGAGTTTGGGAACTCTACTGATGTTCAGTGTATAAGCAGGAGTGGCTAAATGTATAAGAAGCAGTAACACACCAACAAGTAATTTCTAGTCTGAGTTCGGAAAAGAATCAAGTCTCAAGACAAGCAACCAGGCAGAGAGAATACAGTATTTCCTTTCCACATTTATCTTCTATTCAGCCCATCGATTAATTAGCTGACTCCAATCTCTAATTGCGATGGCAAAGTCTTTTAATCAATAAATGGATAGAAATACTGAATTCATCTACCAATTATTCAAACTATTTCCATACATATTGCTAAAAGGAAATACATAAACAAAAATATTTTCATTTTTTCATATTCTTTAGTATATATGTACACACATACATATATGAAAAGTATTATGTTCTGCATGCATAATGTTGTGTGTTAATGGTTCAGTATTCATTGATGTTGGACTCTCAGAGTATGAGAAAACCACATATCCCATGGGTATGGGTTGACAAAAGATTAATTGCCTTTATAACATTGTATTGGTACAAAATCTGAAGTGTTTGAACCACAGACTTGAAGGCCTTGTAAAATTTGTTAAAGAGAATCATTGTCAAATGCAGACACTTCATGTACCATCAAATATTTTAGGTTGTATAACTAAAATTGCAGAGACACATTATTAAGAATCTAGACCTCTTTTATGGATTTCCCTTCTGACCTTGTCTGGTGAACATTCTTCAGGGACAGAGTCCTGAAAGAGGGGACTAGGGGATCAGAAGTTGAGAAGAGATAAAAGTTTGGGATTAGGTTTGCGCAAGCTATGTTTTATACAATGCTTATGTATCATATGATGAGCAATGCTGAACAAAGAGAACACTGTGATTCTCAAGACCATTACAGACTGAGCATACAGTGGTCTTGACACTAATAAGCCTAGTCTCTTTTTGGGAAAAAGCCAAGTACTCTTGAAGTGAAACCTTAACTCCTTCAAGGCCACAAACCCAGCCCCAGGTTGGCCTTTCCAAGTCTGCCCCTGGGGAAGGACATAGAACTATGCTTCATTTGTCCTGTCATTGGGGCATCTGAAAAAGTCTTGGATCGGTCCATTTCTCAACACACATTATCTGAAATCCACTCAAATGTAATGGCTTTCTAAGCCACATTAGTTACTGGGTTAGAGGAAAAGGTCTACATCAGGAACACACAGCACAAAACCACAGCTTCTTCAGGAATTGTGCCTTTTTTGTATGTAAATGGAGCCACATGTTAAGCACATCTTTGACCATAAAAAAAGCTAACTCTGTATGTTCTTTCTTGTTGGAAAATTAGAAAATTTGCTTATGTGGAAGCCCTGTAAAATTTCACTGGATAGTTTTCTGAAAAGTAGTCTGATAGTAGTGTGACTTGCGAAAGTCCTTTAGTTCATCCAAAATGCATGCGATGTCTATCTCTCCAGGTCCAGTCAGAGTGAGGCAGGAGGGCCAGCTTGTTATTTGTAGTTGCAGAATGGTGATCAGTTCCTGGAAACTAAGTCAGAACCTAGGAAGGTAAAGCTGTTGAACCTAAAAGAGAGCACCAAGGATACATTGTGGGCTCCGCAGCTCATAAAGGGGGGACCTGTGGGGCTCAGGTATAATGATGAGGATATCTGACCTGTCCAGCTCCACAGCGCCACAACAGGTGATGGAGATGGTTTGGTTGCTTGTGTGCTATGAAGTCATCTGGTGCAGCAGCCAAAGTTGCATTGCAGCCCTTATCTAGGTATGCTGAGAAAACTAGCCTGCTTGCCCCTAAGTCTTACCAGGTATTTTTTAGCATCTGTGTGGATTGAGCTCTTGTTTATTCACTATCTCCTTTGTAGTTAGCATATAGTGTATGAGGTTTTATTTTTTTTCCAATATCTGTTTCTTTTGATTCTTCAATGCTCTTCTCCCTTGTCCTACCACATCTCTGTCCTCACATTCTAACCCCATAGCCTACTTTCTTCTATCATATACCACGTGTCCTATTTCCCATTTTGTGGTTTTATTTCCTGTCCTATAAGCTAAGCCGCACTTATCCCCACCATGCATACACAGACTAGAAGTCACTCATTTGGCATGTTACTACTTCTTTATGCCTTTATCCACTCTTGCTTATAGACTGAACATCATTGGAGTTACAAACTCAAACTACCACAGCCACATGTTTCAATTCATTTTAGCTTTTCTCACAGATAGGGAGAGAGTTCTGTAGAGAATTACAGAAAAAGTTTGATTATCTGTTAGCAGAGGTTAGGAGTAAAGGGTGAGAAGTTAGAAGACCAAGGGTGTGGAAAAAAGTGGAGCATGCATGTACACACACACTGACACACACACACATACACACACATACACACACATGCACACACACTTAAGTCAGGGGTCTTTATATGATTATGGATATGAGCCAGTTTACCTCATTTATTGTAATGTTTTTCATATATACCCCCTTTTCTGTAAATTTCATAATTTAAATTTTCTTTATAGTAGAATAAAATTCCATGTACATACATGTAAACACATTTCTATTATCCACAAATGTGCTGATGGTCAACTACACAAATTCCATTTCTTGATGTTGTGAATAGTCTAGCAATAAATATGAATGAGCAAGCAATATTTTCATGGGATATAATGTCCTTTGTGGATGTCACAGAGGTTTTGCTCTTACACCAGATAAAGCTTGTGGTTGAAGCATTGAAAAAGCAGCCAGATTTCTTGGTCTTGTAATCATCAAAATGACTATATATTTATTCATGCTTTCTAAGAGATTAAATATTCATAATTATCTTCTAAGGCCGATTAGGAGACAGGAATCTTTGGACTATTGAATAGTTTTGTATCAAATGTCTTTGAACATTTTGATTAAAAGTGCTTTTTTAGCACCAACATTTCAAAAGTATAGTTTGAAAGTCTAGAAAGTATGGTTACATTGTGTGTTGTACAGGGTACAGGAAGGACCATCATAGTAATTACAAATTTAGAATTTCCAACAGTTATAAATTGTAATTATTTGGTATCTGGGTCGTTTCTTTTCAAAATATCTCAAAGTTATAAGATTTGAGTATTTTTAAAGCAATCTGTTAAACAGTGAAATTAACTTACATTGTCTGTTTTGATCTGCTGAACTAAATTTACTGACAACTAGCATTTAGACTCTTATCGTCCTGTGTCAATATTTTACCATCACCAGTGTCAGGTAAATTATTTAAACACTTAGAATATGATGAACCAATGTTGCACAATGGTATCCAACACATATGAAATGCATACCTGAAAGACTCTGCTAAGGGCAGATGTCATCAGACTTTGTTGATCATCAAGTAGATGGCCAATTCGATAGTCGCTCTTAATGGTTTGAAACGAATCATGGCAGAAACAATGCAAGCATGGGTCCTCAGCAGCCGAGGCTTTGCTGATGCTTTATGTATGCATTACTGTAGAGAGGAAAGCTGTGAAGTGATGGTGTTTCTCAGTGGGGAATGCAGAGCTGGGAAATGGCCGCAGTTGTCATCACGTGACTTGTAATGCTCACTGCTAGGTTGAAGGAAGTCTGGGTGAGTCATGAAATGCTGGCGAAGCAAGGAAGCCAGAGGAACAACTTTCCCAAGCGTGATGAAAGTGCTTTCTAGAACAGCAAAGACTTGTTTAATATTTATATTTCATTAGGCAGAAACAACCGTGCCTTAGCATAGCTTGCCTTTAGGAAGCAGATGTTGAGAGTGATGTACAAATCTTTATTTTGATGGGTTCCAGTGTGTGGTCTCCTTCCTTTCCAGCTGGCTGGATTTTCTGCTTCCTTTCTTCACACCCAACCCTAAGCTCACCAGGAAACTGCTCCTAATTAACTTTATCCCTTTTGCGTTTCACAGGTTCATGGACTTTCAGACAGCTGGCATTGAAATAGACTTTATAAATAAATTTGGTTCAGCTCTATTATTATTTGTCCTCATCTGACTTGATAACTGTGTGCATAAGTGAGCATAAGAGGGAGAAGAGAGAGAGAGAGACAGACAGACAGTCAGACAGACAGACACAGACAGAGAGAGAGAGAAGCATGCATATATGTGTGCATATGTCCATATGAATGGCTTATTTTATTAAATCTTACTCTTAATAATATGTAAGGTCACCTGAGTAAACTGTTAAAGTAAATTTTCTTAATAGTCTTTGATATTTGAGAAAAAATATCAAAATGTCGATCCAGTGCAAAGAAATTAGTGTCATTTAACACTATTTTTCTGGAGGGAGCTTGCCACTTTATAGTGAAATACCTTGTCCTGGCTCTATTGAAATGAATTCCGAAAAAGATGGGTAATAAAATGTAGTCTTAACACTCTTGGAAAAAAAGAATTTATACATAATGTTTTGATATACATGATATATTCTCCTGCCTTCACAAACTCCTTCAAGATATCCCCACATCTATACCTACTTTAAAAAAATAGGACACAGAGGACAAAGAATGGAGAACATAAATACACACTTATGTAGTCATCACAATGTCCTAAGCATAGATGATTGGTTCTTGTTTGTGATATAGACAGGTGGACAGTGGTGGTTGAGTGGACACCACTGAGACCTTGAAAGGCCTTGTATGCTTTCAGGAATCAAAATGACGTCTTAACATTCAAGATCTGTGAAGATAGGAACCTTCCTTGTCTCCCGGATTCCCGCACATAGTTTTAATCACCAGAAAGCTGGGTTGGAATTAGAGCGAGTATGAGTTGGCTATTCGCAGAGATGACCTTCCCTGCTGGGTGTGATGGTGTTCACAGAAACAGTTCATGATGAGGAATGTCACTTGAGAAATGCGTGCTTTCTTGTAGCACCCTAGCTATGTGTATGTGACAATACAGTGTGATTTCAGAATGGGAGAAATGTTGCTTTCCCTTCTAGGAAAAGGCAAATGGTCTGTCTTCAAATATTAATTAATATTGTCTCACATAATCTGAACATTCATTGTTGTTAAGGAGGAAACCACTGCTGTGTCTTATAAATAAGATATTATAAGCAAATGGGACTCCATAACAGGCTTGTATGTCTTTGTAACTTTTTAGAGGTCAGGGGGTAGTGTATTCTTTTAACTTCTCTGATGTTATTTGGGAATCACCAAGTGAGAAATTATCGATCTCTCCTTTCTGTAATCTCTGTGGGTGGCCTTTCCTATGGCTTAGTTTGCAGTAATGTTGAAGTTTCCTTCTGGTGATGAAAGGTCACTGGCTTGGTATCCTACAGTTACAAGAGCCTCCCTGGGACTATCACTTTATGCCTATTGTCCTGCATTAATTATTTTTACTTAATATTGGATAAGACTAAATGATCTTGTGATATATGTTTTTGTATTATTTTTGCATAATAGTACATATTGAATATATTGTGCTTTTTCTATACATGTACATAATGTCTAACGATTAAGTCAGAGTGATTAGTTGTACATGACACACAATATTCAAGTTTGCTTTATTTTTTGTAATAATTTAAAAATATACAGTGAGTTAATGTTAACTTAATTGCAGATTATTTTGCAATATTCTAGAGCTGTATCTCTTTTCTGTGTGCTATACCCAACCTCCAACCTTAGTCCCTCTGCCATTCTTTGCACTGGTCATCATGCCAAAGAAAAGATCAGAATGTCCAAAAGGCTCCTGTAGATTCATGGTTACTGTAGTGCTCAAAATAGCCAGCACAATGAAACAATTCAGGAGTCTGCTGAATGTAATGAAGTGAAGCAGATATCCATATGGTATAGACAGCTTAATGATACCATCCCACAACCATCTCTAAGTTTATGGACTCTGAGACACAAATAAACCTGCAATAGTCTAAAGTCTATGCCTTTGCTGAGAGTTATCAGAACATGTTTTCTTTGCCTAGATACATGTTGTTTACTTGTTTATGCTAAGTCTGGAAGGCGTTATCACATGTTTGAGGGACAGAATATTATTGTCACTTAACTAGCAGAATTAGCTACACGTTTAGAACAAAATTTCTTAATCTTTATTTATAAATGCATGCTGATTTCTTATAATATTTTTTGCAAAACATTCATTTACATAGAGATATTTTTTAGAGATTCTCACAAATTTTACTTAAAGTTACTGAAATTATTTAATGTAATCGGAATACCTGAGGAAATGCCCAGTTCTGGATACATGGGAAAGAGAAAGAGGTGGGCTTCTGCAGTAGTTCAGTAGGACACACACCTTGCAGGTCTAAGTAGTCATTACAACCCATCTGGTATCTTTATTTCCAGTTCAAATGTCCTGATCATCTTCCACAGCTGGACAAGCCGGTTATGATGTTCACATGGTCTCCAGTTAGGCTTACAATGAAATGATTTTTCAGTTTAATGAGACATTTGGATTGCCTTTAACACAAAGGTTCTTTTCAAACTTTATACATTTATTCTCATTTTATTGTACTTATAAAAACTCCTGTAAGTTAAGAACTCTTTCAACACAGTGCTGTGCTCTAGTCTTGGTTGTGAGCCATATGTGTCACTCAAGAAATAGATCAACTGAACACAGAATGATGTATATATATATTTTTATCATGGTCATAAATGACACTCTGAATTTTGCAAGTGGTTGTGAGGTTTTCTTGAATAAAACACCACCCAGTATCCCTTGAAGACCTTGAGATCATACTGAAGTGCAATATCTAAATAAAATTGGCAATACACACACACACACACACACACACACACACACACACACACACACTCACAATGTACTAACAGACACTAACTTATATTCTACTGTTTATGTATTATATACTCTTTTGCCAAAGATGTGCTTACTCTAAAGGAGGATGATGTGCAAACCAAGACCAGGTCTGTCCTTCCTATTTACTTTGCCTTGGCGAGTTACTCTACTTTCTAAACCTTCACCAATTTATCTATAGGACTTCATCCTATAATGTCTCCATGTCTAGCCCTTTTGGAGAGTTTACTTAAAGTATAACATAGAGCCCATTAGAACACAATAAACAAGAGTAAGTGTAATTACTATATTTTTTTAGGATAATCTGTGCATCATTCTTGGGTTGTTCATGTAACTGGATGCCTTATGATTTTCATTGCATGAAAACTACTTTGTATAGGCCTGATTTAAGCTGTTGAGAAATGGTAAGACAAATTACTGTGCCATCTTATAAGAACATACAGCAGCACCTGCATCTTTACACTATCCTTAGGTCAGAACAGGGGTCTTCTATGCCCTTAAGGCATGGCATTTCCCTTCATACTGATACTAAGTTTTACATCTTAGATTCTCAGAGAAAATATTTCTCATTCCTTACATCTTAAGTGACACTGGGACCCATTGCTCTCTACATCTATCTCTGAATGTCAGGTTCCTATAACGTCTTCATTGGCCTCCAAGGCTGTGTCCTGACTACTTTTGCACTGTTCTTCCCATGGTGCTGGAAGACAGGTATCATTCTTAGGAAGACTGGAAGGATGTGTAGTAGGGTGCTAAGGAATAGATTACAGAGAGTCTGTGGTGTATTTGTAGTTATTCTCCTGGCTTCCATTTCCCTAGTACCAAGAAGAAAGTATTTTGGTACTATCTGCATAAGACTTAGAACCTAGTTCCCTTATAACAGTTTATACTGTATACTTTCCAATGAATATTATATTTTCAAGCAATTACTAAACCTATTCAGATATATGATTCCTTCTTATAGCCTTCTAGTCTCAAATTATTAATAATTGATGTGACACTCATGGCCATGCATGGAGACAGTGATAAGTCTATTATACAATGAGTGTTTTTCCTCCTGTTGTGGTTTACATTGTAAATATGCTAACCGGTGAGTCATAGAGAGCAAAGGGCACAGGCTTGCTCATATTAGTTTCATGGATTTGACTCTTTCTTACCATTTCTTCTTCTGCATTTCATGTTCTGCTGTCAATTTCTGTTTTTAGTTTTTATACATAATTTTAAAACTCATATTTTCCCCACACACAATCAGACTTTTTAGGATAGAAATACCCTTTTTAATTCCAAGTTTCTCCTTTCACTGTAAGATCCTTCCACTTTCTAATATAAGTGATTTCTCATTCATCTTTAGTCATTTGTTAATTCGTTTATTGTTCTAACACATCTGGAGAACAAATTTCTTCTACTGAGCTTATACTATTGAGACAAGAATATTAAAAGAAGGAAGTAAAGAAGAAAGAAACAAAGAATCATAGATGCTGTAAGTATTCATGGGAGTGTCTGAATTTTTGGCCATCACCTCTCATGGTTTTTATGTGCTATTTAGAGTGCCACACATAATCCAACACTCCCTAATCAGCAGTGACTACTGCATCTGTGAGACTGTGTTCAATGATTTATATTTGTTCAGCACATAGAAGGTTAACACAAGTGACTTTAGATAGTTTATGACTCATGACACCAGCCAACATGAACTCTCTGCTCCTTCCATCCACTGAAGGAGTGATGCATAGACAGGCTCAGGCAGAAGCTACAAACAGCGCACATGTCACAGCCAAAGACTCTGAGATATTCACATCCTTAAAAAAGACTTTCAGTAAATCTCTTTTGAAGCAAAACATATTGCTCTTATCTGCAGATTATACCTGGAAGGCAGTGAAAACACTGGTAGTTTTATTGTCTTAGAGTGTGCCCAGAAAAAAAAAAAGTGTGTCTAAAAGTCTCCATAAGTCATTGTCTTCATACTTCTGCCAGTGGTTATGCCATTATCTTGGGTGGAGGGGAGTGGAATCCATTCTCAGATTTAAAAAGTGTGAAAGCTCCAAATCTTTAGAAAATTGCCTTCCAACAAACAGAAAATTGCCTTTCAATAAACACTATTCCATATAACAATAGTCTAAGAATCCCAAAATGATTACTCAATGCCTTTTGAAATTAAGAAGTGAGTATGAAAATAAATGAGAGAAAATCGAAGTTTAAAATACATATTTTCATTTTAGAATATGTGATAGAACTTTCAAGTTTGTTCCAGGCATATTCTCTTTTCATCAAAATATTAATTCCTCTTTTCATTTATACACATATCAGACAAATACCTGTGTGTGTGTGTGTGTGTGTGCATGTGCATTTTTGCTTGTGTTTGATGTATGAAATCCTCCATATAGTATATATGTATTTTCTATTGGAAAATAAACAATCCATATCTAGTAACAGATACAATGGAAATAAAATATCAAGCATATAAATATATGAGGCAAGACTGTGACTAAATGTGATTTTCTGTAAGAAGTGTGCTGCAATGCCATTGAATATGGGACACAATCATGTCTTAAAGAATGACTGCCTTGTCCATGGAAACCACACCAGTTTGGCAGTGATGACAGAGAAAGGGTGTGGAGCCCACTGTGTGTTTTACTCAATCCTCCACAACTGATCAGGGAAGTGACATTCTCAGTGATTTCAGCACATCTTAGAACTTAAAGATTGTTCAGGGATCTTAAACCCATGGAAAGTTTTCCTTTTCTTAATGGAAGCATCTCGACTGACTTGCATTAGACTGCAGGCTTTCTGTAGTCAACATAATCATGTTTGCCAAATCACTTTTGATGAATGTTATAACAGCACATAAATTTCAATGTTTAGCATGAAGATTGTGAGCCTCCTGACCAAATATCTGGGTTATTTCCTATTGATAAAATTGTGGAATCAGTTTTCTAGATCTCTCTCTCTCTCTCTCTCTCTCTCTCTCTCTCTCTCTCTCTCTCTCTCTCTCTCTCTCCCCTTTTATTTTACACCACCAAATTTGGAGTTTGCCTGCAAGTCTCATACCTAAGGACTCATTCTAGAAAATGTTGAGTACTGAAGTCATCACTCCCTTTCACTTTTAGCAGGTTAAAAACTAAAGGTCTCTTTAGTTTATGAGAGTTTGGACACTGCATCTACCTTGCTGAATTCAAAGCTGTGAGTTTGTCTCCTGTGTATTTGGTTAAGCATGATATGTTTAGGGGATGGAACTGGCCTTCCTTAAAACTGGATTGACCTAGGTACAAAATATTATAGATGAATTACTTATAGTAATTTTAAAAAATCTAAATAATCTTGTCTCCTCACACTCTGCTAAACATGAGAAAAGAAAGAAGGGGGAGGATGCAGGAGGGAAGAAAGGAAGGAATGATGGGTCTTTCATCAACAGTGTCTATCTAGACATTACCTGAAGCTTAAAAATATATTGCATCTCGTAACTGCTTCTCTTTCATTCTCTGTATGCTGCCTGTCTCTTAAATTTATGGCCATGAACTGTGGTTTGCTTTATTCTTCTAAACATGGTTTAAAAGTGTTCTGGAAGTCTCCAAACAATAAAACTCTAACAAGAGTAATGTCTTCTTTAAAATAGCTCATTTAGAAATGGTCAATAAATACAAACAAGGCAGTCCCCAGAGTTCTCTTTCAGCCTGCTAGTATGAAGAATTAAAAATTAAAACTCATGGGGGTGTGCTACACAGTGACCATGGCACAACCCCTCTCAAGCCATTTTTGAACCAAACACCAGCTCACTCTGGTACACAATAGAAACTGCTTTAAAACAATACCTAGAGGCCACTGAGCTTAAAGCCTTTTTGTTTAATTTACTGGTAAAGCAGTGCTACCTGGTACTGTGAGTGATGGGAGATGCTTCTACTGGTTTTGAGAGTTAATTGACTTCTCTGTGATCCCAGGTATGAATTCTCTGTGTAAGTTACAGTTACCAAGTATTTAATCATAAATATGAGAGTGATGAGCACACATGAGAGAGTGCCATCAATAATTACAGTTAGTCAAGAGGCTCAGAAGAAGAAGCCCTTGGGCAGTTGGACCTAATATCACAGTACAGGTAATAAGTTTGATACGTTTCCATCTTATTTTGGGTCCCTTATGAGAATTAGGAACTAGACAGTCCCCCCCCTGACTTTTATTGAAAATAGATTCTTTTTTTCATACACTGTATCCTTATTAGAGTTTCACCTCCCTCTACTCCTCTAAGTTTCTCCCCATTCAGATACACTTCTTTTCTGTCTCTTATTGGAAAAGAGCTGGCTTCTAAGAAATAACAAAAAATAAAATATAGTAACACTAAAACCATCACATTGAATTTCGACAAGGCAAATCAACAGGAGAAGAGCCCAAGAGAAGCCACAAGAATCAGAGATTCACTTGTTCACACACTCAGCCCCCTCCCCCCTTTTGAACTGCAAGCCATAATATATACACAGAGGACCTGGTGCAGACCCTGAAGACCTTGTGCTTTTGACTTCAGTCTCTGTGAGATCATATGAGCTTTGCTCAGTTGATAAAGAACCATACCTTACCATAAGTGTTAAAAATCTTGGGTCTCCTAAATAATTACTAATGGATATCACAAATTTCCTGTCCACTTTATTTATTTATTTGACCTATTCACTATATTAATGTTAAATACAGTAACTAGCAAGCATAGATAAATTATTAGTAGTATCTATATACAATTTTATTTCATCAGAATTTATTTTTAAGTGTCAAAATGTGTTTTAAAATTAAGTTTAGATTTTGATGTTTAATCCCTCTAGTTGGCAGTTAAAAAAATACAATAGAGATATCCAGGTGGTTCAGCATGTAAAGAGTTTGCCTGCAAGCCTCAAAAACCAAGTTTAGTCTCTGAGACTTACATGATAGAGGGAGAGAACTTACTCTGGCCAGTTTTCTTTTGATGTATACATTCTCTTCTGATGTCTTCACAAATACACACATGCATGTACACAAATGAATAAATTAATGCAATAAAATAAAAAAGTAGAATCATATTCCTGCTAACGTGCAAAACATACACAATAGTCTCTCTCTCTTTCTCTCTCTCTCTTTCTTTCTCTCTTTCTTTCTTTCTTTCTTTCTTTCTTTCTTTCTTTCTTTCTTTCTTTCTTTCTTTCTTTCTTTCTTTCTTTCTTTCCCTCTTAGATATTTTCTTTATTTACATTTCAAATGTTATCCCCTTTCCTGATTTCCCCTCCCAAACCTTCCTATCCCCTCACCCCCCTCCCATGCTGCTCACCAACCCACCCACTCCTGCTTCCTGGTTTCCTGGCCCTGGCATTACCCTACACAGGGGAATAGAGTCTTCACAGGACCAGGGGCTCTCCTCACATTAATGCCTGAATAGGCCATTCTCTGATACATATGTATCTAGAGCCATGAGTCCCACCATGTGTACTCTTTGGTTGGTGTTTTAGTCCCTGGAAGCTCTGGAGGTACTGGTTAGTTCATATTGTTGTTACTCCTATGGAGCTGCAAACCCCTTCAGCTCATTGGGTACTTTCTCTAGCTCCTTCACTGGGGTCCCTGTACTCAGTCCAATGGATGGCTGTGAACATCCACTTCTGTATTTGTCAGGCACTGGCAGAGCCTCTCAGGAGACAGCTATAACAGGCTTCTGTCAGCAAGCACTTGTTGGCATTCACAATAGTGTCTGGGTTTGCTGATTGTATATGGGATGGATTCCCAGATAGGATAGTCTCTCAATGGTCATTCCTTCAGTCTCTGCTTCACACTTTGTCTCTGTAACTCCTTCCATGGGTATTTTGTTTTCCCTTCTAAGAAGGATGGAAGTATCCACAATTGGGTCTTCTTTCTTCTTGAGTTTCAAGAGGTTTGTGAATTATATTTTGGCTGTTCTGGGCTTCTTGGCTAATATCCACTTATCAGTGAGTGCATATCATGTGTGTTCTTTTGTCATTGGGTTACCTCACTCAGGATGACATCCTCCAGATCCATCCATTTGCCTAAGTATTTCATAAATTCATTGTTTTTAATAGCTGAGTAGTACTCCATTGTGTAAATATACCACATTTTCTGTATCCATTCCTCTGTTGAGGGACATCTGGGTTCTTTCCAGCTTTTGGCTATTATATATAAGGCTGTGATGAACATAGTGGAGCATATGTCCTTATTACATGTTGGAGCATATTCTGCGTCTATGCCCAGAAGTGGGATTGCTGGTGTCCAGTTTTCGGAGGAACTGCAAAACTGATTTCCAGAGTGCTTGTACCAGGTTGCAATCCCACCAGCAATGGAAGAGTGTTCCTCTTTCTCCACATCCTTGCCAGTATCTGT
The DNA here is from genome assembly GCA_902729485.2 of Mus minutoides. Lineage (NCBI taxonomy): Eukaryota > Metazoa > Chordata > Mammalia > Rodentia > Muridae > Mus > Mus minutoides. The sequence continues at coordinate 73,781 of LR751370.1, read as the reverse complement.
TGTCACCTGAGTTTTTGATCTTAGCCATTCTGACTGGTGTGAGGTGTAATCTCAGGGTTGTTTTGATTTGCATTTCTCTGATGACTAAGAATGCTGAACATTTATTTAATGTACAAAGGTTCAGTCCACTGCAAGTGATGTCACCCTTGAGACCTCATTGGTAAAATAAATGATTGAGCAGGCTATATAGAGCTAGTAAGGTGTATTTTTCCATGGCTGCTGTATCAGTTCCTGCAATGAGTTCATGCCCTGACTTCCTTCCATGACTGACTATAATTGTAAGATTAAACAACCCCCCTCATCCTCAAGTGGGCTTGGTCAGTGTTTAATCACAGCAAATGAAGCAAATTAGGAAGCAAACTAACACATTTACCATTTTGAGCATGCAATTTGAGCATGTTTAACATTTAATTTTCTTGTTAAATGAAAAAATTTATTTTCATGAATTATGGTACAAAATCAGTCTACAACCTTAAATCTAACAGTAGTAACCCCCATTTTAAAACTCAAATTTTATGTTATTTGTGTGCAAGTTGAGTATGTTATTCATTTAATCTATTATTACTTTGAGCAACAGGATGGACATGGTTGAAGGCAGCAACATCAACATGACTAAGGGAAAATCAGGAAAAAAGCAAAACTCATTCTCTTGGGTGGTTTGGAAATATTCCTGGTTGGAAAGGTAATATTTTCCTTAGGGTTTGTTTGTTTGTTTGTTTTTTCTTTTTGTCCCCTTCTTCTGCACAGACAGGTGACACACTGGCTCTGATTTCATAACAGATACTCATGCCTGTAGTGTGTATTCTCTGGACTCCAGAAGCAGAAGAATGGGGGAGCATTTCATGGCTGTGTTTTCTCTGTGCATGATCTTCAATTGCCATGGCAGAGTCTGAATGACTTGATGAACTTTTGTGAAAGGGTTCATTTTTAATTTTATGATGGTAATATAGAGCTAAATTCCACAAATGGTAAGAATCATACTATTTGTGTTTGTAGTCTATGTAAGTGCTTAACTTAGGTAGTGCCATTGGACAACATGTCATGTTCTTTATTTCTTTAGGCTAATAATACTCAATCCTCATCCCTCAGTTAGAGACAGCCTCTCACTTGTCATCTGTGTTCTGGCCTCTAGATCATGTCATTACTTTCAACTTAGAGTTACCTTGCATTTTGGTCACATTAATATAGCACAAGTTTTTAACTTTATTTTATTTAATATTCAAATTATCTATGTAAAATGATTGCTGTGCTGTTATAGTCTTCATTTTACCTGGGAGCTCTATCAAGTCTTGTAGCTGTCAGTAGGAGGAGTAGGCCTGTGTACTCCTCATCCATAGCCTTCTGCTCTGATCATCAATAACTGATACCTCAATAACTACTGCAGTGGCTCTTCTCTACTCATAGAAACAGAAGCATCACGTCCTAGTGTAACCTATTGATTGGATAACTGATGCAAATACCCAAAATCTATGCTTTATTTCTAACTTTAAACTTTATTTTACATTTCTGAGACCAAAATGGTATACCATTGTTTACTGAATGAGAAAGTCAGTGGATATCATTCATTACAGCATGAACAAGTAGGGATTATGTAAGTCAGAGCTGTCTCTTCCATGTTTCTGTAAATGCTATTTCCTCAGGTGCCAACCAGCAAAAAGCAAACTCTCTCTCTCTCTCTCTCTCTCTCTCTCTCTCTCTCTATATATATATATATATATATATATATATATATATACTTTCATGTCTTTTATATAGGCT
>LR751370.1:3547-71923 GCA_902729485.2 Mus minutoides | reverse complement strand
TGAAGAGGAGTCTTCCCAAGAGAAGATCTCAGCAATTTCTGTGCAATGCCAAATGGTAAGCCATGAAAATATACATACAAGTAACATTATATGGACTTAACAAACCATTTTTAGTAATATATGCACATAAACAAATACATATATTCCTGAAATAGTAATCATTACTGAATAGAGTCCATGATTTGAAGAAGAGTGGTAAGGGGTCTATGTAAGGGTTTGGGGAAGGAGAAACATTATAATTAAATTGCATGGTTAAAATCAAACAAACAACAATCAATTCCAATGAAGATAATCTCAGATTAGATCAGGTTCAGGAGGAAACAAGTCACCTATACAGCCAGCAGATTGTGGGCAATCTACCACTAAATGTTGTCCTGTCTAAATACAGCAGTGCTATTCACTGCCATTATCTATGCCCAGAGTTGCATGATTCAGAGTGACACCATTTCCAAGTTCTCTTCATTCAGCTTCTAAAGAAGGAACATGTTGATTTCTTACTTGAGGTTACACTGGTCAAATAGAGTAAACTAGTCAATTTTTAAGTGGGGAGATCTGACAGGACAATCCCTTCTCAATAGTAGCTTTGGAGAAGCTCTACCAGGCAGGTTATTTTTTCTTGATTAAATGTTTAAATCATTTTACATTTGTTGCATAATTATCACTCATATTTTGGGACCCAATGCCAGTTACATACATGTATTTTCCCAGAGAAGCTGGCATAGCCATTCTTCATGTATTTATTTTTGAATATTTTTCATTTGTTTCAGACTTTCAAACATTCTTCATTAGCTTTTTTACAATATAAAATTAATTGCTTTCAACCACATTAAGCCTACTTTGACATGAAACAGTTGAAGTAATTCTTCTAATGACACAATTACAGCCCTGAGACCTTCCTATTCCTGTGCTGGTGATTGAAGCCAGCCCCTGTACACACTAAGCAATGATTTCACCCAGGGGCAACATGCACAGCCTCTACTGTAGCTACCTGACAATCTTTCTGTAATATTTCATATAATTTGTTTCTTCCAAGAAAATAAAAGATGTGGTTACAGTCTCCATCATTTTTCCTCCCTGATTATGCGAAGATTGAAACCCCTCCATAGTTTTCTTATTCCCACAGTAACAACTATTCTTTTGGAAATTCATTGTACAGGTGGATTATTTATCTCCTAGAACAATCATGGACTCTACAAGGCTTTTTTCAAATTATAGAATTTTACAGGATAAGGCATAGTGGTCTTGAGGCTCTCATGGGTTAAGTACCTCATTAAATGTCTTTACCCCTATTCAGAGGTACAGAATTGCATATTTCTTATCTCCTCTGAATTTTCTGTCATAGATTTAAGTTGTTACTTAATATTTTGTACATAATTTTTGTGACATGCCTTTGTCTCAACTTTATAACACATAAACATAATTTCAAGATAATTTATGGGTTTGTAAACTCATTTTATTTAGGAAAGGATACAAGAGAAATTAACAAACTAATTAAATGGAGGAAAATGAATTAATATAAAATATTGCATAAATCAAAAATATGGACTACAAATTAGAGAACTTTTCTGTCAGGGTGTGATAGCAGAACAGTCAGATTCCCTAGTACATTGTGGGTGGGTATGAGTACATTAAAGGTGGAGGAAAAGAATTCTCAAATCTAGTGAGTTTTATTCAAATTACCAACCAGAACCAGAGGTAAAGACATTGCAGAGGCAAAGGCTTGGTTCTTTAAATGTCCATTCAATTGTAATGTGAAAACCCCTTGAGGAAATTGATGATTTCTCCATATGATTCCTTCCCATGAACACATCCTGATTAGACTGTCAAGGATCCAGATTCACAAGGAATTCATGGTGTTAACACCCCAGGAACTAGGAGTCACTCAGGACTGCACACTTCTGGGTGAAATTCAGATTAAGGCATATTTGAATATTATTACAGAATGCAAATATACTAATTGTCCTTTGTGGGACATGAAATATTTCACTATTTAAATCTTGTTTCAAAATCCTTTGATTTGGTTATATGAAGCCAGACTTTCATGATGACTGGTATCCGTAAGTGGGAAGTCACATGAGACCTTTCATGTCAGGCATCATGTGCTGTTCAAAATGAGTACTCAGTCCATCTCCTCATCAGCAATAGTTTCTTCTTATCAGATGCATTTATACATCTACAAATTGGGATTAATGATTCTATCTCAGCTTTAGAACAAATACATAAATGCTAAATTATTTAGAACACCTAACATGTGGCTATTCATTACCTTCAATTAAAGTGACTGAGAATAATTGTCTTAGTTACAGTTTTACAGCAATGAATAGATACCATGACTAAGGAACTCTTATATGAACAACATTTAATTGGGGCTGGCTTACAAGTTCAGAGGTTCAGTCCATTATCATTAAGGTGGAAACATAGTAGCATACAGGTAGGCATGGTTCAGGAGAACCTGAGAGTTCTACATCTTTATCTGAAGGTTGCTAGCAGAATACTGGCTTCCAGGCAGCTAGGATTGAGGGTCTTAAGCCCAAGCCCAGAGTGACACACCTAGTCCAACAAGGCCACACCTCCAAATAGTTCCACTACCTGTACCAAGCATATACAAACCATCACAATAATTATTATTTTCCAGAAGCCTTGGAGGCTGGCAGTTGGGAGAAGTCATTGAGATATAAGTGTATGGCTGTTTCTAGTTGTTTTGTACAGAGGTCCAAAGATGCTACAGGTTATGGATCCCCCAAGCTCCAGCCATTCCAACCATGCTCAGATCCTTTTCACCATGAATAGCTTACTAAGAGGTGCCTTAGAAGATGAGGTAATAGAAGTAGTACTCCATCTTCCTGAAATAGACTAATTGTTCTATGAAAGAGATGCAGAAGCCATCCTGGTTGGGTCTCTTTTGCTTTTATATGTTTAACATCTATAAATAAAGTGTTCATGGCACTGTTGTATAAAAATTACCATTAGAATTACTGAGGGAGAGAATTCAGTTATAGGTTGCATGTGGGTTTAACTTTAGTGAGATTGTCTTGATAACACTAATTCGTGTTGACAGAACCAGAAATCTGTTGGCAGTCTTTTTCTCTAGGCATGACTTCTTGTATGGAGTAAGAACAAAGAGAGGATAAGCACAAGAAAGCAAGCATACATTCACTCTCTCTGCTCCTGGTTGTGAATGTGATTAAGTTGCTTAAGGTTCCTTCTTTCATAGCAGTGATGACCACTAATCTGTAATGATGTGTTAAAGGAAACCCTCTATCCTTTAATTACCCTGTCTAGGTATTCTATTCCAGTAACAGAAGTGAAGGAAAGCCAAGTACTATGTAAAATTCATACATTGTGCAATGTTCCAATCAAGGTAGATAAATCCCCACAAACCCATTTTCTTTGTAAAAACATTCAAATTATTTTCTTATATCTATGCTTTTTAAAGTAGCACATTTCCATTGTGTACAGTCAGTCAGTCTACTATATGAAACGAAATACAAGCCATCAGAAGGAAACAATCTCATGTAAAGTCAGTTTTTTAACCATGTAGGCTCTAGGAAAGTAAGATTAGAACTAGAAGTGTGCATTTTCCATAACTGCATAGGTTACAGCATTTTATTAGAGCTTCATCAATGAGCAAAGATAACCACTAAGCACAGAATAAATTAGCATGTTTTTTGACACATATTAACATTGAGGTGCAAAAACACTACCAAGCAAGGTTAGCCATTTGTCAATTAGAATGTAAGACTTTGAGTAAAATTCCAGTTTAACACAACAGGCACATTTTAAAATATTGCTATGTTAAGATGACTCAGATGTATTCTTGTAATATCCACAAATATTGGAGATTATTATTTAGTGAAAAAAGAACTATTCATCTGGAATTTGTGTCTAACTACATGAATACTTTAGAGGATGTTGATGCAGTCCTGTTTGTTGGCTTTGTTTTTGCTTTATTTAGTGAATTTCTCACTCTATAGATTGGTTTCAGCTATAAAGCAACCTATTCTGACACATCAAATCAAAAAGTAAGACCAAGTACACCCTCTCTCACTCAGAGGCCAGACAAGACATCCCAGCTTGGGGTAAGGTTTTCAAAGGCAGGCAACAGAGTCAGAGTCAGAGATAGCCCTTAGTCCAATTGTTTGGGGACCTATATGAAGACCAAGCTGCATATACACCACAAATATGTAGGGGACCTGGCTAGATTCAGTCCTGCTCTTTGGTTGTTGGTCCAGTCCCTGTGAGCCCCAATTGCCCCAGGTTAGTTGACTCTGTTGGTGTTCTTGTGGTGCCCTTGACTTCTTTAGCTCCTCAAGACTTTCCTTCTACTCTTACACAAGACTCCCTGAGCACCACCTAATATTTGGCTGCATGCCTCTGCATCTGTTTCTACCCACGTCTGGATGAAGCCTCTAAGAAGACAATTGCTAAGTTACCTTCTATAGGAATAGCAGAGTATCATAATAGTGTCAGAGGTTGTCTATCTCCTATGGGATGTGTTTCAAGTTGGGCCAGTCATAGGTTGGCCATTCTTCTAATCTCTGCTCTATCTTTGTCTCTGGACAAATTTTGAGTCAAAGGTGTATAGGTAGATTTTTGTCCCTCATCTTCCACTGGAAATACTGCTTGGCTACTGGACTTATCCACTTCAGGTTTTATATCACATTCTGCTGGTAGTCTCAGCTAGGGTCAACCCCTGTAGTTGTTTGAAGAGGTTTGGCCCTGATAGATTCATGTGTTTGAATGCTTGTCCATAGGGAGTGGTAGTATGAGGAGGTGTTACCTTATTGGAAGAGGTGTAGCCTGGTTGAAGGAAGTATGTCATGGTGTAGGTTGGTTTTTGGGCCTTTTATGCTCAGGTTCCACCCTGTGTAGAAGAGAATGTCTGCCTGGCTGCTGGCAGGAGATAGGCCCATCTGGCTCCCTTTGGATTAAGATATAGAAGTCTTGGCACTTCTAGCACCATGTGTGCCTGCTTGCTTCCAAATGCTTCCTGCCCTGATGATAATAGACTCAACCTCTGAAACTTTAAACAAGCCACAATGAAATGTTTGCTCTTATAATTGCCCTGATCATGATGTCTATTTATAGCAATGAAATCCTAATTAAGACAGAAGATGGTACCAGAAATGTGGTGTATCTACATATGGGACAGTTTCTCCTATGGCCATGATCCCAGGGTCTAGGAATCAAGGGATGGACAGGGGAATAGTCCACTCACTATCACTCCTACTAACCCATGAGGAAACATTTTGCTTCTTGATTTCGTAACCCTAAATTCTGTTGACTTAGATGATTTGGTTCTAGATGGAGGAGTATTCCTGTCAGGTGTCATAACAAATATTTCATTGAACTGGAAATCCAGACTTTCCTCAGGTTGAGGGCTTCTAATGCCCTTAAAGCAACAGATAAGAAGGGAGAAACAGTAATAGGAGAGGTGGTAGATCCAAATTACAGTGTAGAAATTGGATTGCATCTCCACAATGGAGGTAAGAAAGATTGTGTCTGAGTACAGCAGATTCTTTTGGGCACTCCTCAGTACTCCCATGTCTGTGGTTAAAGTCCATGGGAAAGTATAACAGCCTAATGTAAGAAGGATGACAAGGACACAGACTCACCAAGAATGAAGGTATGGGAAAGGGCCAAGAAAAATAGCTAGGAAAAGAGCCAAGACCTACTTAGGTGTTTGCAGAGGGTGGAAAAAATACAGAATAGGTAGTAGAGGAAAGTAGTTATAAATATCATCTAAGGTCACACTAGTTGAAGAAAGAAAGATTATAATTGACCTGAGGGCTTTTGTTTTATTCTGTTAAGAATATATTTATAGAGATACTTGTATTTTCTTTTAATTTACTTAATATCAATTAAGAGAAAATATCAGTGGGTATTATTTTTAAGTTTTAGATAATAAAGAAGCTTCCCAATGGCAATTGACTTATTCTAAATTTACAATAAATTTTTGGTTATATGAGGAATTGTTATATCATGTTAGGTGTTATTATCACCTGGTTATTGTTTCCATTTGGACATGAGATATGATTTGTGTCAAGTTTATAAGGAGTGGATTGTGATGGCTATTCTCAGATGACAAATTGACTATATCCAGAAATGGACAGCATACCTGTGATCCATATCTTGAGGCATAATGACCAAACTTATAAAGATCCTGTGAAAAAGAATTAAGAAAAGCTGAGGTGCAAGCATAGTGGTACATGCCTTTAATCCCAGGAGACAGAGGCAGGTAGACTTCTGAGTTCAAGGTCAGTGTACACAGCAAGTTCCAGGACAATCATGCCTAGGCAGTTAAGGGAATCACTGAAAACATAAAAGTAGTGAACAGATAATAGAAACAGAGGGCCATGTTCCAGCCTCAGCAAGCAGTAAAACATAGCCGCTTTGTCAATGTGGCTCTGGCTTTAGAGTCAAAAACAAGAAGGGGTTACCGAGACAATTGACGCTAGCTATGTGGAGTTAAAAACTTAGCAGTGATTAAAAAGAGACCAGCATCACTGAGGTGAAATATTCTGGGAAATGTTTTTGAAGACAGCAAAGAAGCAGTATTCCATAAATCGACATTGTGCATGCAGTCAGATTTGGTAATAGGTAAGAGCTACCCTTGTGGTAATGGCTTTGAAGGAATGGAGGGTTTATGGAGAGCAGCTGAGACGTGGCAAAGATTTCAGAAAAGGCCATTGGTGAAGATGCAGCCTCAGTGGTATTTGAAGGCCTAGGGTTGAAGGAGTCATGCAAAGAAGTGAGTACTAACACTATAGATATAGCCCATGATAGGCTCTTGGTGTGGAAGACCCCAGCATATTGGAGATGATAGTGTTATGAAATGGCCACCAAAACCAGCAGCATTGGTTTGGAGTCAGCTATAGCCTAGAGTGCTACAGAGGGCAGAACTGGGGAAATGACCCAAGCTCTTTAGAGGAACACAGGAAACCATTGTGGATCTCAGATATTGGAACAAGAAGCTGTGAGTTTAAAGATGCCTTGGATTCTCCAAAATGTTAAAAATGACAGTACCATAGGACACCTGCTGAGGAAAGCTGCTAACAGGGAGTAGAAACAGCCAAAAAGTAAGAATCGTGTTGCGTTCAACAAAGCTGAAAGAAAAGAGTTGGACATCAGGCATGGTGGTTCAGAGTTTGGAGTTCCCCCAGCTGGATTTTGGTCTTGCTTTGACCCAGTATTTCCTCGCTATGACATTTTCAAATAGGAGTGCCTATCCTGTGAAGTTGGAAGTATGTGAACTGATTTTTGATTTTGATTTTATAGGGGATTACAGTTAAGAGCTTATATGAATCTCAGAAGAGACTTTGAACTTTAAACACAGTTGAGGCTGTGGAAGCCTATGGGGACTGTGGTGGTTTGAATATGCTTGGCCCTGGGCAATCACCAGTGATGATTCAATAAAATTATTCTACAACTATGTCACAACAGTGTCTCTTAAGTTTCTTTAAGAGCAACTTTTCCATTCATGGTGTTTTTGCATTTATTGTCCCCTTTCATTGTGATTTTGCAGATGTTGTCATGAGGTTGGGCAGGTAGCTTAGTCTGTAGTCTTTCTCTTCTATGAAGAAGGATCTGAGTGTCCCTGACCCAACATCAATGAATTGGCTGTAGAACATGAGCCTGTAATGCCAATAATAGGAAGAAATGGGTAGATTTCTGGGACTCTCTGGACAGCTAAATTGACCTAATAAAATATGTGAGCCTTAGGCCATTTGAGAGACCTACTCTAAAAAGCAAGGTTGATAGTACTTGGGCACTGACATCTATATACATGTACATGAATAAATAATCCTTACACACATATGTTTACTTCTCTGTCTCTGTCTCTCTGTTTCTCTTTTATAGACACACACACACACACACACACACACACACACACACACACACACACACACAGGCACATGAAATGACATCCTACCCTGTTTGTCAATGTTTTGCTTCTCAATTTTTTTCATTTCAATATTAACATGGGTATGTTGCTCACCATTCATTCTATACAGCTTGATGAAGAATTACTGTAATATTTGCTCTAAGGTATTTGCCACAAGATAGAGGCTTCAAGGGGGACTCACTAGGTTCTCCACTTGATAACTGATATTCAGCTAGCAGGCAGTGTTCAATTTCCAAAGCTCTCTGACTGTGGATTCACTCAGTTTAGAGATATTTTCATCTAACAGGACTCAAAAATCATCGGTTTTTAAACAGAAGTGCACTTTTTTCATTTAGACATCCTTTCAAAAGGCATACAAAGTAATTTTCTACTTTGGAAAGTTCTATGTGTAATGTTTTATATTGCCTGATCTCATGAAACTTGATACAAATTGTTATCACAGAGTCTGTAAGGAGTCAAAAATCGTTGGCACAATTAGACCATTCTTTCATTTAATATGCACCAAGCTGAACCTACCATAGTAGACCAAATGAATCAGAAAAAAAAAAAAAAAATCACAGAATCACCATGGTGAATGCAATCAGTTCACTCCAACAAACCATTTTTTTAATGAAATATGTACCTTTTAGTTTGAAAGGAGCTTTGAGACATTTGATTTTTCAAGAAACATGGCTTATAAATAGATTATTTCCCCTGCTTTGTAGAAAACAAGCTTCTGAGATATGAAGAGACTGGCTCTAAACCAAGTATCTGCTAAGTGCAGTAGCGGCGACGCCACGCACGGCATTCGCTTTCAGACACATGCTTCTTTCAGGATTCTGCTCCCCTTCCTTCACAGGACAAGGCTGTCTATGGATTATCACACAACCAAACAAGATGGTTACTTTTCTTATTTACTGTTTGTTGCTTGTTCTTCGTGATTTCATAGAGCATAGACAAATGTCTAGTACTCATTTACCACATATGTTTAAGATAGTACACTTAGATAATTGTGTGTGAGAGTTTTCAGCATAGCAGAAGGAAGTACTGCTATAGATGATTATGCTGAAATGGCACCTCTAGAGAAATCCTTCCTGAGGCCCAAGAAACCCATGGATCCATGGCATGGTGAGTCCTGATTCTTTCTGGACCAGCGGCTGCATCACATAGTGTGAGGTCCATTTCTACTTCGTTCCTGAACGTACTGCGAGTCTCTGAGCAGCAGATAACAGCTCAAAACAGCTCTTTTAGTTTATTAGTGGGTCATTTTCCTGTGGTCTTACGTAATTCCAATCTAGAGGCCATTTTCCCATCAGATCCCTGCTTAGACCTCACTCCGACAGGCCAAGGATGGAAATGCCATTCTTCTGCCTTTTCCCAGTCTACTGGGCTGAGGTGTTTCTAAAAATAGGAAGAGCTCAGAGAGCACTGCTATCCATCAATGTGTGATTTGAAGGATATCAAGAGAATTACCTAATCACCCGTACTTCCATGATGTAACCCCCTGTGACTCCCTCCAGGTATTCTCTGCTCCATTTTTAGAAAGCACTTTAAATGCAGCCACTGACCCAGAGTAGCTGGTCTGAGGAACATTCAATATCTTAAGTTATAACAATAAAATGTAAGATATGGAGAGAAGAGAACAAGAAATTTTCACCAAAATGCATTTTGCCATTTTATCAAATCTAAACTGTGGATCTTTTTACATTTTGCTTCCTTTACTCTGCTAAGTTTGAGGAGGTTGCATGCCTCATGAATAATGATATAATTTTTTTATTATAACTCCACTATAATACCCATTGTTATAGAATACTCATTCTGTTCTTTTTGCCCTGTTGTCTGAGCTACTTCACAGGAAATTTGAGTGACTGGTTAAAAAGAGAAGGGACATGCACATGTACATTCCTGGCTACAATTTCCTAGTTGCTTATTACTTTATTCCTATTTCTATAAACTGTTTCTTTGTTTGTTTGAGAGAGGGTTGCTTTGTGTAGACCAGGCTGGCCCCTAACTCAGCAACCTGACTGCCTCCGCCTCCACCTCTGCCTCCTCCTCTGCCTCTCTGCCTGGATTAAAGTCTTTCTGCACCATGCACAGTTCCAGATAATTTTTAAGTGCTCATCCAGCTGCCTCAACTTTATCACAACCTCATTCCTCCATTTACTGATAGGAAAATTCTCAGGAGTTACCTTGACTGACAATCTCAGTCCTCTAGTGGGAAGGCTGGGATCTGGCAGTTCCTGGAATTTTATAGGCACCAAAATTTTCAGCCTGACACACAGAGTGAGAATTTCAGGCAATCAGAGTGTTGTAACCTCCGGGGAGTGCTGCCATGCTGCATTTTCTGAATGGCCTCAGGAAATTTGTGCTGGTGTTAGCTATGGTACGTTCAAGGTATGTTTAACATTCATGTTGGCCTTGACTTATCATTTCAAATATGGCAATATCTAAAATATATATTCTTAAAAATGCTATACATACCTTCCATCCTAATTTCTGTTCCATTCTGAAAAAATTTAGAAGTAGATAATATTATTTTTATTCCCTTGCCCAGCATGGATTACTCTGCTGTTGTGTGAATTTTGTCACTTTCTTAAACATCTCCCATTATGTATGTTCTTCAGCACTAATCCATTTTACCCACCATTATGTAATTAGGACATTTTTACAACATATTATGCCCTTCATAGAATGGGATGCACATCCTGAAAGCATTCTGGACTGTAATCTAATTAAGTAATTAAGCTGGATGCTCAATAAAGAAAATATTCTTTGAATAATTAGCTAAAAAGACGACCAAGAGGAGTGTGGAATATGTTTTCTTCCACAGGCTTGTTTTTCAAAATATAATGTATCACATGTTAATGTGCAGTCCTGATTAACATAATAGGAAAATGATGGGACCATATTTTAGATAATAATAAAAACACCAAAAGCAATTCATCCAGATGTAAATATAATGTCAACATTGCTTTTAAAACATTTGAAAATTCATTGACAGTTAAAAAAGGGAGGTGAGGAACTGTTGAAATTGATGTAAAAGATATTTACGGTTTAAGAAGAAACAATAAAACGTCACCATTTTCCCCGAAAAATAATTCAAACTTCACTATGATTTGTTTATAGGATTTATTTTTACTGAAGTATGAAACTAATTGTAGGTGTGAAAATTTGATTCCTTGCGTTTTGAGATTATTTTCTTTCCAATTTATAAATAAATAGATTCATAGAAGGCTAAATAAAATATTAAAAAAAAACCAAAAAATGCAATAACAGTTTTGTTTTAGCCTTTGTCAGAACTATTTAACTTCATAATTGATCAAAACACTGATGAGTATATAACTAAGCAAAAAAAAAAATTTTTTTTTTGTTTTTGTTTTTTTGAGACAGGGTTTCTCTGTTTAGTCCTGGCTGTCCTGGTACTCACTTTGTAGACCAGGCTGGCCTCGAACTCAGAAATCTGCCTGCCTCTGCCTCCCAAGTGCTGGGATTAAAGGCATGTGCCACCATCACCCAGCAAAAATTTATAAGTTAAACATGTAGCTGGAACATTTAATATAGTTTTAATAGAATTGTGTTTGTGTAATTATTCTCAAGATAGATGAGCCTGTTGCCACTGAAGAGCAAGTGGCAGAGGACATGAGAATCAGCATTTTCAGAATTGATAGCTACAAACTCATCTAGGGAGAGGGACAGTGTCAAGTGATCTGCAGACTCCTACATATGGTATGATGACAAGGCATGGTCATATGTGTGTATGCAGTTATCAAAACCAAAAATCTATACTACAAAAATATAGTATTTCTTTACAGCACAACACAATTTGTCCCCCCAAATAAATGAAATCATATCATTTTCAGGAACATAGCTGATCTCAGAGGATGCAAAGTAAAATCATCCAGAATTTGACATATACTAAATAATCTCACTACTGGAACGGACCCCATGAAAGTTGAGATGGGATTAATTAGCATAACAGAGCCTGGAAGGAATGGGCAGGGGGTTTACAGGAGGGAGCTAAGTCTCACTGCATCAGCACAGCAGGATAAATACAGAGGAAGGTGAAACATTGTGCATTTCACAAAGACCAGAAAACAGACTTTGAATACATTGACAACAAAATGATCATTGTTTGATGAGTAGATATGGTCAGTTAGATTCGAAAATTAAACTGGAAACATTACAGGAATGCTCAAAGAGAACCATACTTGATTAAACCATTTATATGTTAACCATTTAAAAAAGATAGAAACAAAATCTTGCACTGAGGACTGAACAGGGTAAGATGTGCTGTCTGTCAAAAGCGGGGTCAGTGGTATTTGTCAGTGTTGTAGTGCTCTGCGGAGTAATAAGTGATAAATAGCTGGGCCATCCATCCTCAACGCAAAGTCATTGAGAAATGACTGAACTTGTTCTTAATCTTGTAACCAAATAACAACCTAACTGTTGTTGGATATGGATCTGGGGAAAGACTGTATGTCCCCCAGCTACATGGTACTCAATGCCTTTGCTTTTGAATACATGTCTCCAGTGTTTCTAACAACCAAACATTAATATATGTTCTGTATCTCTTTAAAATTCTCTGCTGTTAAGTCTATAATAATATTTTATTTCTCAATGTTTTTCTTTATTTGATTTCCTGAAAACACACATTTTACCAACCAAAATTATTGCTATAGCATATTCCTTACTCCAATGATGGATTCTTAATTACTAAGGATTTTTTAAATCCCAGAAGAAGTTCATTACTCCTTTACTCTCTAAATCAGCTATTTTAGAGTTACAATCCATTATAATTTCACCAACCTAACACTCAGACACATATATTTCCAATTAAAATGTAGGTTTTGAAGGTCATGGATTATATATCTATGCAATAACCTGTTTGTGTCACTCACTGTATTTCTGTGTCTTCGTGAATAAGTACATTATATAACTGAGCCACATAAATATGTCAGTTCTCCTCCAAACTCTTGGTTATTTAAACAACAGGATTTCTCTACGGCAACTCTGTGCTATGTTAGTATATTTTATTCATTCTAAGATTACATCTAGTCAGATTGAGTTGTACTTAAACATGGATAATTCTGTTCATATCAAAGTACACCAGCAGCTGCCAGTTACTGGAAAGTGGGTGGGCACACTTCTTGTCACTAGCCCAGGCTCAGTGTTCTCAGAGGAGTTGTTTACATCACACCAGCTGAGCTATTACCTGAAAAACATGCTAAAAGTGGGTATGCACTAAAAATTAATCTTTAAATGTTATTTAAATGCCTTCAAAAATGTCAGTCGTGAGGAAAAAAAGGATCATTTTTGGGGACAAGCTGCTGCTATATTTCATATAGTAGCATGAAAGAAATTGCCAAATATCTCACAATATATATGACGGTAATTCTATTTAGCTGTCAGGATGGTGAGCCAGTTTACAAAAACCATGTACTAACTATCTGTCAGTGATGTCTGACACATTTTTATGAAAATCTATTTTAAGTGACAATATTTTAAAAATTCTGCCCCAGATTAAAATGAAATACTGAGATTTGTAGTCATCCTCAGTGTGCATTAAAGTGCCCTGGGGACTCTCAGGTGCTGGTGAGGACACTTAGAACAAGAAGACAAAGCTGGAAGGGTGAGGGCACCTTTTTAATTTCTTTTCTTTTTTTCTTTTTAAAAAATAATTAGATATTTTCTTTATTTACATTTCAAATGCCTCATCCCCTTTCCTAGTTTCTTCTCTGAAATTCCTCTATCCCCTCCCTCACCCCTTGCCTTACAAGACAAAGCTGGAAGGGTGAGGGCATCTTTTTAATTTCTTTTCTTTTTTCTTTTTTTAAAATTAGATATTTTCTTTATTTACATTTCAAATGTCTCATCCCCTTTCATAGTTTCCTCTCTGAAATTCCTCTATCCCCTCACTCTCCCCCTGCTCCCCAACCCACCTACTCTCACTTTCTGACCCTGGCATTCCCCTATACTAGGGCATAGAATCTTCACAAGACCAAGGGTCTCTCTTCCCACTGAGGGCAAAAATTTTAAGAATATATTTTATTTTTCCCCATATGTATATGTGTATACACTTGTGGGATCCTGTAAAAGCCAGAAAAGAGCACTGGATCCCTCAAAGCTGTAATTATGTGTGGTTGTGAGCTACTCAGAATAAGTACTGGGAACTGAAATTGTATTCTGAAGGACTGCCCAGCTCTCTTAACCTCTGGGCCATGTCTTCAGCACCTTGAATGTTAAATCTTGAAGATATACACCTGCTTGGAGCTTTGATACAAGCTCAATTCTAAAATGTAGTTTGATTTTGTGACATAGTGCACAGTATCTGGTGAACAGATAATTCAGAAAAGTATATTAAGACATGAGAAAGAACTCAGTTTGTACTTACATTGAACAAGAAATAATTAATTTGTTCAAGTTGTGCTTTCTTCATACATTTGATACTGCATCTGTGCATGCAAATTTCTGTGGTACATTGTACTTACAATCTCTTATCTTGTGAATAACATGTATAAAATAATATTAATGTGTGATTTTATAGTTCTTTTCATGCAATCATATATATTCTATGGTTTAAGTGACTATTGAATTTGTTTATTTGATGGAAGAACCTTAGTTATCACCACATCTATCAGTTCACACTTGAGACCAGGACATTATTTTCATACCCCATTGTCCTTGCCTTCATATAAAATACTTAGGGAGATACATTTTTATAGGATTTTGTTAGAAAAATTATTCAATATAAATTTTAGTTTCTAAAATACTTCTGAACCATCCATTGACCCATCACTTCTGCATCATTTTCTTGTTTGTTTAAGGTTGCATAGACCACGTTTGCAGTTACAGTGTGTGTATCTACATGCATACATTAGAGAGAGAAAGGTTTTTGCTATGCTTCATGCTTGCCAAAGTGTGTGGGGAGGAGAGAGATGGAGAAAAAGAGAGAAAGAGAGACAGAGACAGAGACATAGACAGAGAGAGATGGGGGAGAGGAAGAGAGAGGGAGAGAGACAGAGAGGTGGGGAGGAAGGAGGAAGATGGGAGGATAGTATTGCTTATTCTTAAGTTACATAGCATGTTCTACTTGACTCAGCAAATGTTCTGCACATGTCTGGATTCACTTCACAGTTACTCATGTATGTGAGAGGACAAAGCACTGAGCCTGTCTGGACCTAGGTTTTTCTAAGTTATCATGTTTTCCTTGATAAAATCCTGATATTTCAAAAATGGGTCTCATTCAGGTAAAGGTCAAGGTCATGGTTGGAAATTGTGACGAAATTTGCTCATCTGTTAAGGTTTTCACCTATTCTTTGATGATGTAAAGAACAATCCCAGGTAAGTTGGGTTGTGTTGAGTTGTTGCGCTGATATGTTGTCACCTCTTCTTTTGTTAATTAAAATGGAAGTGCTTCATACCTTCTGAACTCTTAAAGAGTAATGATTGTTTTTATTTATTGTTATGTAACTATAGCATAGGATAGAATGCCCTCTTTATTCACAATAAAATGTTTATGACGTGTGTGCAGTAATTTATTAATCAGTATTTAAAATTAGACTTGTGTATGTAATGTTTAAATTGTATTTTCTCTAAAATTTTCCATAAAACAGTATCATCATGAAACTTGTTTTAATCCCTTTATTATAATCTCTGCCTTTATAAACAAAATATATTTCATAGCATTTTCTTAGAAATATTATTCAATATTAATTTTAGTTCCTAAAATTTTTCTGAGCAATTAAGTTATTACTTACTGACTTGTCATTTGCAAAAGCTTATTCTCCAAGTCAAAACTGAGGACAATTGGATTATTTTCTGATAAATATGTTGAAGAATATTGCATTTTTCTGATCTGAAGATTCTCCCCTGGGCAGTAAACAATGATCAATTCCCATGTGTCATTTATTTATTACAGGGAATATGTGAAGCCTTTTTCATTAAGTTGTTCTCAATCCTTAGGGTTCCAGCTACAATACAAAATTATATTTTAGTGGATTATAAGTTGATGTATGTTCCATTGTGCTTTATCAATCATCATAAATGACTAATGCACAAGAACAAATTTAAATTTGCAATGTTAGTGTCATGCTTTTCTTTTCTTTGGAAAACATGAAAAGTAATTACTTTCCTATATCACTTGATAAATGGTCTCAGTCAAAATGAATGTTTTAATGATTTCAAATATGAAATGTATACCAGAATCCTGATTCACTGTTAAATATATTGCTACATATGATATACTCCTGGACTTCTCAGAGTAAATGTAAATGTATGAAATTATTTATTGTTTTATAATTTTGCATTTTCTTACTGCAAATAGCCAAGTGAAGAGCAAGTTGCTGGTATGGGGACAAATAAGAATAGAGGGCTCTCCCTGGGTTGGTGAGTTGTTAGCATTTACACACATTTGACACATTTTTTACTGAGTGTTAAGACTAAGGACCACCCAGCCTGAATTTTTTTTCCTATATTGGCCTTGATGTGGGATATATTTTGTGCATTTTGCATTCATAAACAGAAACATGACTCTATTTGGAGGGCAATTCTGTAAGGAAGATATTGAACTCAAGTAAGTCACAGATTCACATCTTATAAAAAAGCATACTGCAGAGTTCTGCTCTTCTCAGTCTGTCTGTACCCTCTGCTCTTGCCTCTTCTCCATATATGTGTGTGTGATTCTTTCTGTCTTAATCTCTTCTCTCTATTTCTCTTCCTCCCTTCCCCACATGTGGTGAGACATGTGAGAAGTTAGGAAGGTCTAGCCACAAAGAGAGCCTTCACCTCATCTTATCTTGCTCACACCCAGAGTGGTTGTAGACTCCTCACCTTCAGAACAATGAGAAAGGCATGTCTTTGATTTAAAACACTCAGTCTTGATATCGCTTATGACAATCAAAGTGATATAGGTCTTGTGTAATCAATTTCCTGCAAACTTACTAATATCAAAAACCAAAATTAGTTTCTATGGAAAGGAAATTCAAGAGTATTTCTTGTAGTCAGTATATGAAATTTTAACCCAATGCAGTTAAATTTCTCCTTCCAAATGTATCTTCTGTTTATCTAGGCTTCAGTTGTTTCTGTCTTCATGTTTATCCAGGGATGTTTTAGTGTGCACATGCACACACACATACACACACACACAAATACGTATATGCACACATATACATTTGGCTTCCAAGCAGATGAACAAATGTGTAGTTATACTCTGATTGTTGCCACATAGCTATATAAGTTATTAAAGTCTTAATTTACATTTCAATACAAAAATGGAGTAAAGCCAGCAATGTAACCTCTCTACCATAAGTGAACCACACACTATTACAACATCAGAATGGCAATCCTCTGGCCATGGTGCAAGTACAAAAGAGACTGTATTTCACATTTGAAGAGAGTAAGTTTAATTATATTTAGTTATTTAATTTATACCACCCCAAATTTTATGGGGCTCACAGTTTTCTTTAATCATTTAAGTGATGACTTATTGAATTACAAAAACATTTTTTTAAGTATTACAAAACACATATTTTCTGATGAAGGAATTTTACCTCTCTTTTTTACCAAGGTCTCACATGAACTTCACATTGAAGTTTTTCATGGAAAATGGCCTAATAAACAAAGGCATTTGTTCTCTCATGAAAAGCCAAGATCTGTTTCCTGTTGGCTTTAATGTCTATTGGTCTTGGGACTTGTGCTGGCCACAATGGGCCTATCTGTGGGCAACAATGTGGTGCACATCATGCTTCAGATTCTGCTACTACATTGTGCCTCTTGGATTGCACAGGATCTCTGGAGCATGTCTCTGTTCACATGTCAGAATATATGTGATAAGAGGCACACCAGTTTCTCCAGGCTTCCCAAAGGCAGCATCAGGAAAGAATTAGCACCAAATGGCTTACACCTTACCACATCCAAATCTAACCAGATTGATGTAGATACACCAGCATCTGAAGAAACCCTGAACTAAGCTCAGAACAAAGGGCTCATATGCAAAGATGAGAACTATCGGAGCATTATTTTAAAATTCAAATTTAGGGGTGGCTTGAATTATACTGTGGTTTTTCTCTTCCTGGGTGTCTACAGTAGTCTTTCAGAATTCAAAACTAATGGCCATCAAGGGCAATTTCTTACCTGGAAAGTGATCAGGGACACAGGGTATGTTATTTACCTAATATTGTCAGAAACTTTGTGGAATAAAACTTTCTAGATGCCTCCATTCCACCCCCCCCCCCCAAGCCATCAGAAAGCCATGATGAATCCACTAGAGGCACACAGAATATAAAGAGCTGCCATGAAGAAACTGGGTGTGATATTCTGTGAGGAGCAATTATTTGAATTTACCTGGAAGGTGGAAAATAGTTCCCTACACACCCAGTTGCTACTTTATCTGTGTGGGTAAGCCTGGAAATGCTGGCATACTTCACACTCTATTTTTAATCACTCTTCACACATTCAAATAAACTCTTTGTGGGTAAAGAAGGCATAGTTTTCATTTCAGTGTCCTCAAAAGTTAATACATTGCCAAACACATTTTTTAGCAATCAGATGCTTGCTGGAGAAATGTGTATTGCTATATATTTTTCTTATAACCTTGCAAATTACTCATTTTTACTGTACATTTATTTTATATGTGTGATTCCATGTATGTATTACATCAGTTGTGTGTTGTGAAGTAGAAGCTACAAGAACACATCAGATCTCTGATGGCAGATGGCTCTGAACAACCTTGTAGGTGCTGAGAACACAATCATGCTTATCTATGATGAACCATATCTCTAGTACATTACTTTTTATACATAAAAATGATATTAAGTTTTAAAACACATTAATATGATTTTACTGGGCTAGAAAGATACTTCAGTGTTAAAGTGCTTTTGAGTACATATGAAGCCTAGGTTCCATTCCCATCAGTGGGGAGGGAAAATATGTCAAAGCACAAATCATCATTACATATAATAAGGGACCTGGCACTTAGCAGTCATTGCAGAACAAGGTACACTGTCAGAGTCTCACAGGTAAATAAGCCTTGCTTGGTGCTTGTCCCCATCATCATGTATTGAGATTGAGATGTATCCAAAGATAGACTTAACAACATAAAGAATCACATTAGCTTTAAATTAGTGATTATAAATTAACTACAACAGTAAATTGTCAAGGACCTAAATATGGTAATAAAACGAGTCCCATTTCCTTTCTTTAAGATTGCAGAGCCCCAGAACTCATGTCTCTAGTTCCATATATAGCAGAAGATGGCCTAGTCAGCCATCATTGGGAGGAGAGGCCCCTTGATACTGCAATCTTTATATGCAGGGGAATGCCAGGGCCAAGAAGTGGGAGTGGGTGGGCAGGGGAGCAGGGGGGGCAGGGGACTTTCGGGATAACAATTGAAATGTAAATTAAGAAAAGATCTAATAAAAAATTGAAAGAAAAAAAAAAAAGATTGCAGAGCCCTTCTGGTCAGCGCCAGCTCCAGGCCACCTGACCAGGGGGGTTAGGTCCCTTCCATTCAGCACCAGCTTTCAGCCACCTTGGGCACAAACTTGACTGACAGTGTCACGGTTTCAAGAGGACTCTCCATGCCACAGGCACCCTAGCATGTCCAGGATCTTAGGATCACTGGTAAGTGGAACACAAAATCTGTTCAAAACCAATCTTGATAGGCCTGACAGGAGCCAGGACACAGGATCCATGCCTGACCAGTGGCTCAGGTTCCTTCTAGTCAGTGTTGGTATGTATACCTTGGTTTCAAACACAGCAGACATCCCCAGAGTTCCGAGAGGAGACATCACTTCCAGGCACTGTAACATGCCCAAGGTCTTAGGAGTCCAGGATCCCAGAATACCAGGATATCAGGGTCTCAGAGGAAGCTTGACTGTCAAGAATTTTGATACATGTCTGTTGTTGTACTAGTACCGTGCAGTTTTTATTACGATTGCTCTGTAGTACAGCTTGAGGTCAGGCATGGTGATTCCACTAGATGTTCTTTTATTGTTGAGAAGAGTTTTTGCTAGTCTAGGTTTTTTGTTATTCCAGATGAACTTGCTAATTGTCTTTTCTAGATCCTTGAAGAATTGAGTTGTGATTTTGATGGGGATTGCATTGAATATGTAGATAGCTTTTGGCACGATAGCCATTTTTAGTATATTGATTCTGCCAATCCATGAGCATGGGAGATCCTTCCATCTTCTGAGATCTTCCTCAATTTCTTTCTTCAGAGACTTGAAGTTCTTGTCATACAAATCTTTCACTTCCTTTGTAAGAGTCACACCAAGATATTTTATATTGTTAGTGACTATTGTGAAGGGTGATGTTTCCCTGATCTCTTTCTCAGCCCATTTATCCTTTGTATAGAGAAAGGCCATCGATTTGTTTGAGTTAATTCTATATCGAGCTACTGCACTGAAGCTATTTATCAGGTTTAGGAGTTCTCTGGTGGAGTTTTTGGGGTCACTTATATATACTATCATATCATCTGCAAATAGCGATAATTTGAGTTCTTCCTTTCCAATTTGTATCCCCTTGACCTCCTTTTGTTGTGGAATTTCTCTGGCTAGGATTTTAAGTACTATATTGAATATATAGGGAGAAAGTGGTCAGCCTTGTCTAGTCCCTGATTTTAGTGGGATTGCTTCCAGTTTCTCTCCATTTATTTTGATGTTGGCCACTGGTTTGCTGTAGATTGCTTTTATCATGTTAAGTATGGGCCTTGAATTCTTGATCTTTCCAAGACCTTTATCATGAATGGGTTTAGGGTTTTGTCAAAAGCTTTCTTGGCATCTAAGGAGATGATCATGTGGTTTTTATCTTTGAGTTGGTTTATATAGTATATTATGTTGATGGATTTCCGTATATTAAACCATCCCTGCATTCCTGGGATGAAGCCTACTTGGTCATGATGGATGATCATTTTGATGTGTTCTTGGATTCGGTTGGCAAGAATTTTGTTGAGTATTTTTGCGCCGATATTCATAAGGGAAATTGGTCTGAAGTTCTCTATCTTTGTTGTGTCTTTATGTGGTTTAGGTATCAGAGTAATTGTGGCTTCATGGAATGAATTGGGTACCTTCAGATTCTATTTTGTTGAATAGTTTGAGAAGAACTGGAACTAGGTCTTCTTTGAAGGTCTGATAGAACTCTGCACTAAACCCATCTGGTCCTGGGCTTTTTTTGGTTGGGAGACTATTAATGACTGCTTCTATTTCTTTAGGAGATATAGGGCTGTTTAGGTCATTAATCTGATCCTGGTTTAACTTTGGNTTTTTTTTTTTTTTTTTTTTTTTTTTTTTTTTTTTTTTTTTTTTTTTTTTTTTTTTTTTTTTTTTTTTTTTTTTTTTTTTTTTTTTTTTTTTTTTTTTTTTTTTTTGTAGGAACTCAGAGCTATGAGTTTACCTCCCAGGAATACTTTCATTGTGTCCCATAAGTTTGGGTATGTTGTGGCTTCATTTTCATTAAACTCTAGAAAGTCTTTAATTTCTTTCTTTCTTTCTTCCGTGACCAAGGTATCATTGAGTAGAATGTTGTTCAGTTTCCACATGAATGATGATGTTCTGCTAATTATGTTGTTATTGAAGAACAGCCTTAGTTCATGGTGATCTGGGGAAGTATGAAAGTGTCATACAGACCCTAAGAGAACACAAATGCCAGCCTAGGGTACCATACCCAACAAAACTCTCAATTACTATAGATGGACAAACTAAGGTATTCCATGACAAAACCAAATTTACACAATACCTTTCTACAAATCCAGCTCTTCAAAGAATAATAAAGGGAAAACTTCAACACAATGAGGGAAACTAAGCTGGAAAAAAGCAAGAAAGTAATCTTTCAACAAACTTAAAGAAGATAGCCACATGAACAGAATCCTAACTCTAACAACAAATATAACAGGAAGCAACAATTACTTTTCCTTAATATCTCTTAATAACAATGGACTCAATTCCCCCAATTAATAGACATAGACTAACAGATTAGTTACATAAACAGGACAAAACTTTTTGCAGTATACATGAATCCCATCTCAGGGACAAAGACAGACACTGCCTTAGAATAAAAGGCTGGCAAACAATTTTCCAAGCAAATGGTCTGAATAAACAAGCTGGTGTAGTCATTTTAATACTGAATAAAATTGACTTTCAACCTAAAGATTTCAAAAAAGATAAGGAGGGCAACTTCTTACTCATCAAAGGTAAATTTACCAAGATGAGCTCTCAATTTTGAACATCTATGCTCCAAATGCAAGAACATCACATTCATTAAAGAAACTTTGCTAAAACTCAAAGCATATATTACACCTCACACAATAATAGTTGGAGATTTCAACACTCCATTCTCATCAATGGACAGATCCTGGAAACAGAAACTAAACAGAGACACAGTGAAACTAAAAGAAGTTATGAAACAAATGGGTTTAACAGATATCAATAGAACATTTCATCCTAAAACAAAAGGATATAGCTTCTTCTCAGCACCTCATGGTACCTTCTCCAAAACTGACCATATAATCTGTCAACAAACAGGCCTCAGCAGATACAAAAATTTTGAAGTAATCTCATGTACCCTAACAGATCACTATGGACTAGGCTGATCTTCAATAACAACATAAATAATAGAAAACCCATGTAAACATGGAAGCTGAACAACACTCTACTCAATGATAACTTGGTCAAGGAAGAAATAAAGAAAGTAATTAAAGACTTTTTAGAGTTTAATGAAGATGAAGCCACAACATACCCAAAATTATGGGACACAATGAAAGCATTCCTGAGAGGAAAACTCATAGCTATGAGTGCCACCAAAAAGAAGCTAGAGCAAGCATACACTAGCAGCTTGACAACACACCTAGAAGCTCTAGAACAATTTCACCAAAGAGTAGAATGCAGGAAATTATCAAACTTAGGGCTGAAATCAACCAAGGGGAAACAAAAAGAACTATACAAAGAATCAACCAAAACAGGAGCTGGTTCTTTGAGTAAATCAGCAAGATAGATAAACCCTTAGCCAGACTAATTACAGGGAACAGGGACACTATCCTAATTAACAAACTCAGAAATGAAACAGGAGATATAGCAACAATATCTGAGAAAATCCAAAAAAATGATAAGATCTTACTACAAAAGCCTATAATCAACAAAAGTTTAAAACTTGTATGAAATGAACAACTTCCTAGACAGATACCAGGTACCAAGCTTAAATCTGGATCAGATTAACAATCTAAACAGTCACATATCCCCTTAAGTAATAGAAGTAGTCATTAATAGTCTCCCAACCAAAAAAAGCCCAGGACCAGATGGGTTTAGTGCAGAGTTCTATCAGACCTTCAAAGAAGACCTAATTCCAGTTCTCCTCAAACTCTTCCACAAAATAGAAGAAATAGAAAGATACTCTACCCAATTTGTTCTATGATGTCACAATTACTCTGATACCTAAATCACACAAATACCCAACAAAGAAAGAGAACTTCAGACCGATTTCCTTTATGAATATCAATGCAAAACACTCAATAAAATTCTCACAAACTGAATCGAAGAACACATCAAAACAATCATCCATCATGATCAAGTAGGGAATCCATCAAAATAATCCACTATATAAATAAACTCGAACACAAAAATCACATGATCATCTCATGAGATGCTGAGAAAGCATTCGACAAAGTCCAACACCCCTTCATGATAAAAGTATTGGAAAGATCAGGAATTCAAGGCCCATACCTAAACATAATAAAAGCAATATACAGCAAACCAGTAGCCAACATCAAACTAAATATTGAGAAACTAGAAACAATCCCACTAAAGTCAGGGACTAGACAAGGCTGTACACTCTCTCCCTGCCTATTCAATATAGTACTTGAAGTCCTAGCCAGAGCAATTAGACAACAAAAGGAGGTCAAAGGAAGACAAATTGGAAAGGAAGAAGTCAAAATATAACTATTTGCAGATGATATGATAGTATCTATGTTACCCCCAAAATTCCACCAGAGAACTCCTAAACCTGATAAACAGCTTCAATGCTGTAGCTAGATAAAAAATTAACTCAATAAAATCAGTGGCCTTTCTCTACACAAAGGATAAACAGACTAAGAAAGAAAGTAACAAAATAACACCCTTTAAAATAGTCACAAATAATATAAAATACCTTGATGTGACTCTAAGGAAGTGAAAGATGTGTATGATAAGATTTTCAACTCTCTGAAGATAGAAATCAATGAAGATCTCAGAAGATAGATTTCCCATGCTTATGAATTGGCAGGATCAATATAGTCAAAATGGCTATCTTGCCAAAAGCAATCTACAGATTCAATGCAATCCCTACCAAAATTCCAACTCAATTCTTCACTGAGTTAGAAAGGGCCATTGGCAAATTCATCTGGAATAACAAAAATGCTAGGATAGCAAAAACTATTCTCAAGAATAAAAGAACATCTGGTGGAATCACAATCCCTGACCTCAAGTTGTACTATAGAGCAGTTGTGATAAAAACTGCATGGTACTGGTACAGTGACAGACAGGTAGATCAATGGAACAGAATTGAAGACCCAGAAATGAATCCATAGAACTCTGGTCACTTTATCTTTGACAAGGGAGCTAAAACCATCTAGTGGAAAGAAGACAGCATCTTCAATAAATGGTGCTGGCTCAACTGGTAGTTAGCATGTAGAAAATGTGAATTAATCCATTCTTATCTCCTTGTACAAAGCTCAAGTCTAAGTGGATCAAGGAACTCCATATAAAACCAAATACACCGAAACATAAAGAGGAGAAAGTGGGAAAAAACTTCAAAGATATGGGCACAGGGGAAAAATTACTGTACAGAATAGCAATGGCTTGTGCTGTAAGATCAAGATTTGACAAATGGGACCTCATAAAATTGCAAATCTTCTGTAAGGCAAAGGACACTGCCAATAAGACCAAAAGACAACCAACAGATTGGGAAAGGATCTTTACCAATCTTAAATCCAATAGGGGGGGTAATATCCAATATATACAAAGAACTCAAGAAGTCAGACTCTAGAAAACTAAACAACCTTATTAAAAAATGGGGCACAGTGCTAAACAAAGAATTCTCAACTGAGGAATAGCAAATGGCTGAGAAGCACCTGAAAAAATGTTTAACATCCTTAATCATCAGGGAAATGCAAATCAAAACAACTCTGACATTCCACCTCACACCATTCAGAATGGCTAAGATCAAAAACTCAGGTGACAGCAGATGGTGGTGAGGATGTGGAGAAAGAAGAACACTCCTCCATTGGTTATGTCAAGCTGGTACAACCACTCTGGAAATCAGTTTGCTTGTTCATCAGAAAACTGGACATAGTTCTACTGGAAGACCCATCAATACCACTCATTGGCATATACCCAGAAGATTCTCCAACTTGTAATAAGGACATATGCTCCACTTTGTTCATAGCAGTCTTGTTTATAATAGCCAGAAGCTGTAAAGAATCCAGATGTCCCTAAAAGAGTAATGGATACAGAAAATATGGTACATTTACACAATGGTGTGCTACTCAGCTATTAAAAACAATGAATTTATGAAATTCTTACACAAATGGATTGATCTGGAAGATATCACTTTGAGTGAGGTAACCCAGTCACAAAAGAACACACATGATATGCACTCACTTATAAGTGGATATTAGCCCAGAAGCTCAGAATGCTTTTTAGAAGGGGGAACAAAATACCTATGGAAGGAGTTATAGAGACAAAGTTCAGAACAGAGCCTGAAGGAATGGCCATCCAGAGACTGCCCCACTTGGGTATCCATTCCATAAACAACTACCAAACCCAGACACTAGTAGAAGCCAAGAAGAGCCTGCTGACAGGAGCCTGATATAGCTGTCTCCTGTGTGGCTCTGCCAGTTCCTGGCAAATACAGAATTGG
This sequence comes from Mus minutoides, assembly GCA_902729485.2. Lineage (NCBI taxonomy): Eukaryota > Metazoa > Chordata > Mammalia > Rodentia > Muridae > Mus > Mus minutoides. The sequence continues at coordinate 46,155 of LR751370.1, read as the reverse complement.
ATGCTCACAGTCATCCATTGGAAGGACCAAAAGGTCCCCAATTAAGGAGCTAGAGAAAGTACCCAGGGAGCTGAAGATGTTTGAAACCCCATAGGAGGAACATCAATATGACCTAACCAGTACCCCCAGAGCTGCTTGGATCTATTCCACCAATCAAAGAAATCACATGGTGGAACTTGTGGCTTTAGCTATATATATAGCAGAAGATGGCTTAGTTGGTCATCAATGGGAGGAGAGGCCCTTGGTCCTGTTAAGGCTCTATGCTGCAGTATAGGGGGAACGCCAAGAACAGGAATGGGAGTGGGTAGGTTGGGGAGCAGGAGAATGGGGGAGGTGATAGTGGATTTTCTAAGAGGAAACTAGGAAATGGGATAAAATTGAAGTGTAAATAAAGAAAATATCTAATAAAAACATGAAAAAAATGATTGCAGAAGTTTCTTTATGACATATCTCAAGCAATAGTGTATGGTGATGCTTCCCCCTCTGAATACATCTACTAAAAATGAACTAGACAGAACAAAACCCTTACATTTTAATGATTTTTTTTTACCCCTTAACTATTGAACATAATCACTGAATAATTTCTATACTTCTCTGGGACAAATGAGTAGCTGCAATGACTAATTCATAAGTTCTAGAGAAATTGGAATTCCCATTGAAAATCTGTACAATAAATTTCGATATAATATTTCTGTGTCCAGTATTTCAATTTTGCTGATTGGAAGGACTGTATTTGGAAAATTTTTTGGGTCTTCCACTAAAATAATACACCCAACTAATTTACAGCTTTGAGTAGAATATATCTCTCCCAAGGACAAGTCTTTATTTTTTATTTTATTTAAGCTTATATATATATATATATATATATATATATATATATATATATATATATATACACAAACACAAAGACAATACAGATAGATTTAGTGAGTTACATTATATACATACACACACATATATAAATGCATATATAAAATAAAACATCATTTATCACCTATGATAATGATGTATTTAACAATTCTCAGAGGGAAAAGACTGTTGATGAGTAAGGTTTGGTGAGTTAGAAAGAGAAGGTAATATCATTTGGTGTCAATTAAAAATACATTAAAATTAAACTAAATCAGTGATTTTTTTCATAGGCCAATACAAAATTATGTTTTTGCTTTAATACCCTCAATCACATTGGTAGAATTATTCATACTTATCCTCATATATAATTTTTAATCATGCTCAATAACACACTATGTAGCAAGTACTACCTTCTAAATTTTACAAGTAAAATTTTGTAATGGGTACATTCTGACATGTCTATTCTGCTCTACAACTGATATGCTAGGGGGCTTTTGACACATTTTAAGGAAATTTTCAAATTATGTATCTTGTCTTTCAGCACCATTGAGTGTGGAATATGACTTTGGATTGCTTCACATTATGTGACTGTCACTTTATAATGAACCATTGTATCTCTTTTCAAATGAGTCACATTCTGTCTTGTATATGATGTATGCCTGGAAAAATCTCATCTTCCAGACTCCACATATTCCACTTGCTGTTTAGCTTCTTAACAGCAACTAGGATTTAATTTCTGGAGAAGTTCTTTTCTTGACCTGAGTCTAAGCTGCATATCCTTCAGCATTCTTCTTTTCAGTGTTAAACTTAATATTACTTACACAATCTAATCTCTAAGTGGCCTACTACACAGTTGGCACATAACAGAATACCCAACACTATGTTCCTGAAACTAGAATTTCAAGCGCATTTATGGGAAAAATTACAAAATATGTTAAAGTTAAGAAATGAAAATGTTGAAGAGTTACCTGAAAATGGAAAGAGTTGTGCAGGTCAGCAGAGAAATTTAGTTCTCTAGAAGTCTCCTTACCATGGCTTGACAGCGCATGTATGGAGGCAGTGTGGCTTGGACTCACTCTATATTGTATTGGTCACTTTTATACTGTTTGAATAAAATACCATGATGAAGGCAACTTATATATGGAAGAGTTTACTTGGGATTAAAATCTAGGGAGATACCAGTCGTAGCAATGGTGTCAGGTCTAGTGGTGGGAACAGCAAAGACCTCAGACCTCCAAATAGCATACAGAAAGCAGGTGGAGTAAATTGGAATGGTGCTAGTCTTTGTACTCACAGCCTGCCTGCCATGTACTTCATAAAATAATGCCACACCTCTTGAGCCCCCCAAACAGCATCTTTAAATGCAAAGTATCAGCCAGAATTTCCCATTCCCTCCTTTAGCTCTTTAGCATTTACATGTTATATTGGAGTTTATATATTTTAAACATCTTTGACACTGGAAAACCTGATTTTTGAAGGAAAAAATTCTCCATTACCTTGCTACTTACATTCAAGTTTATAGGGTATGAAACCTTTGGTATTTAAAAATGAATTTTATATATATATATATATATATATATATATATATATATATATATATATATATGCTACCTGTCCAATATGTTTCTTATAGAAGTTATTTATGTCATTTACCAGTATAAAAGAGCTGTTTTAGGTGGTTTGCAAAAGTACATCATAATGAGAGGTCTCTGTATTATAATCAGAGGTAAAAGCACAGTTTCTTATAATTTTATCTATGGCCTATTTGTGATTGTCTGAGCTAATTTTCTTTTCTTTTTTTAATTTTAATTTTAAAATGATATCTTTTCTTTATTTACATTTCAAGTGTTATCCCCTTTCCTAGTTTCCCTTCTGAAAATCTCCTATCACTTCCCCCCTCCCCTTGATGCCCAACCCACCCACTCCACCTTCTTGGCCAGGCATTCCCCTAAACTGGGGCATAGAATCTTTACAGGACCAAGGGCCTATCCTCCCATTGATGACCAACTAGGCCATCCTCAGCTATATATGCAGCTAAGGCCCTGAGTCTCTCTGTGTGTTTTCTTTGATTGGTAGTTTAGTCCCAGTGAGACTGAGCTAATTTTCTATTGATATAATGAAATACAGATCCTATAAAAATATTTAACTTATTCTTTAAAGATTACATGAAGGAGACTGTAGCCATAACCACAGGAACAAGTGAGAGACTATATTTTGATCCTCATGTGTAAGGCAGAGATAACACCAGTCTTTTGAAAACACTGAGGTCACCCCCAGTGAAACACTTCCTTCCACAATGACATACCTCTCAGTCCTTCTACAGCAGTCTCATTGAATGGGAACCAACACATGAGCCTATCAGGGCCATTCTCTCAAACCACCACAGTTGTTATCAATAATGTTTCCTCATAAATGTGGAACAGATTTTTCAAGCAGATATAATTTATCACCCCATTTCTTGAAATTAAATCTTTTAGGAGAGGTACAGAAATATTTTCCAGTAAAAATACAATGAACCAAGGACATTTTGTTTTTTATAATTCTGGGCAAAGTATCTGAATCAGGGTGATTTTTAGTAAAGTGTGAATGACTCTAAAGCTGTCATTATTGAAAATTACCATCGTTATCTTCACACTATTTAGTTCTGTGATGATCCAGCTTGTCAGTAGTTCTCCATTTAGTTAAAATTAGTTGCATTTCAATCTAAGAACATCAAGTAACTTGGGATAAATGCATCTTATTATATAAAAGCACAAATTGTCCTTTTTTAGTAATAAGGTATTTTTATTCTTTATCTTGGCATAAAATCTTATTTAAATAATGAATATTTTAGAAGGAGAAATAACAAAGTAGTTGGCATGCAACTCAATAGGGCACAGAAAGCCTAGAACTGAAAATTCTAGTTTTAGTTGTTAACATTCAAACTTCCAACCTGAAGCATTGTGTGAGTGTATGGGTGTGTGTGTGTGTATGCTTGAGTGTGTGTTTGAATGAGCATATGTGTGTTTACCTGAAGCAGTGTGTGTGTGTGTGTGTGTGTGTGTGTGTGTGTGTGTGTGTGTGTGTAGAAAATAAGAACCTAGGACCTGGATAGTTAGCTCAGCTGGTAACAGCATTTGCAAGTTAGGCAGAGACTGGAAATATATGTAGTTGTAGTTCTATTGAAATAAGTGTCCTCTTCTGGCCTCCAAGAGCATTAGCATGAACAAGCTCATAACACACAAATTCACTAACACATACACATAATCATAAACAAAATCAAATCTTAAACAAAAGGAAAATATCAACTGAGATAAGCTCTACCTTAGCTCAAAGAAGAAAATAGTCTTAAAAGAAAATAACATCCTCCATTTTTGGTGGGATTGCAAGCTGGTGGAAATCAATAAGGCAGTTCCTCAGAAGATTGGAAATAGTTTTACTTGAAGACCTAGCTATACTACTCCTGGGCATATACCCCAAAAGATGTCCCACCATGACAAAGGTACACATGCTCCATCATGCTCATAACAGCCATAATTTTAATATCCAGAAGCTGGAAACTACCCAGATGTCCCTCAACTGAAGAATACAGAAAATGTATTCATTTACACAGTGGAATACTATTCCGCTATTAAAAATGAAGACATCATGAATTTTACAGTCAAAAATGGATGGAACTAGAAAATACCATTCTGAATGAGGAAACTCAGACCCAAAAGGACATGCATGGTAGTACTCACTGATAAGTAGATATTAACCAGAAAGTATAGAAAACCTAGGATACAACCCACAGACATAAGAAGTGTAACAAGCAGAAAGCCTAAGTGAGGAGGTTACAATCCCACTTAGAATGGGTGAAGGAAATAATCACAGGAGGCAGAGGGAGGGAGAAACCTGGGTGGTAAAGGAGAGGATGCTTGGAAAACTGGAACAGTATGGGAGACAGGAGAGAAGCCCAGAAGGCCAAGAGAATTAATTGAAATAAGCAGCATCTGGGGTGGGAAGTGGGGGATCCTCTAGAAAGTACCACAGATGTAGGAGTGAGAGACTCTAAGGACTCAATGTGGTCAGTCTTAGCCAAAAAGCCCAACAATGGGGAAAAGGACCCTCCAGTAGACAGACAGGGCCTCAAGCACAGAGACAGGGCTACTAACTCACAGTTAAATTTCTGACCTAGAACTGTTCCTGTCTAAAAGAACTACAGAGAGAAAAATGGAGAAGAGACTAAAAGATTGATCCAATGACTGGCCCAACTTGGGATTCATCTCATGGGGGTCAGGGAGGGCACCAAGGCCTAACATTATTACTGAGGCATGGCTGTCCTCTGAGAGACCCTATCAGCAGCTGTGAGGGCACCAAGGCCTAACACTATTACTGAGGCATGGCTGTCCTCTGAGAGACCCTATCAGCATCTGACTGAGAAGCAGATACACACAAGTCTTGGACTGAAGCTGGAGACTCTTCGGTTGAATTAGGGGAAGCTGAAAGGGAGAGTGACTCCATAGGAAGACCAGCAATCTCCACGAACACAGACTCCGGGGAGCTCCCAGAGACTGAGCCACCAACCAGAGCATACACAGACTGGTCTGAGATCCCTGACACACATATAGCACTGGTATGCCTAGTCAGTGGGAGAAGATGCACTTAATCCTTGAGATACTTGAGGCCCCAGGGAGTGGGGAGGCCTGGTGCTGGGCTAGCACCCTCTAGGAGGAAAGAGGGAGGAGGGATGTGATGAGGAACTGTAGGAAGGGGAGACAATGACTGGAATGTAAATAAATAAAATAATAATAAAATATGCTAATAATTGATAAATACTGACAAAACCTAGATACACCAAGGAAACAGAGACTTCTTGGCTTATCAGGTATATTGATACTGTTGTGCATTCAGTCCTTAGTTCCAACAAAATCAACCTGAATCTTCTCCTTGTAAAAGTTAGAAATTTAATGTACTACAAAACATTGGTTTACATAAATATTGTATTTTATTGAAGTTGAAAAACAAAGAAGCAAATGTTAGTGTTAATTTGAAAATTACCCTCAAGAAAGGATAGTGGTGTAGCTTTGATGTGTTTCAAGTGAGGGTGTTGGGCAGCAGCTACCCTTCACCCAGACACCCAGAGCATCAGAGACAATTCCTATTTGGGCAAAGATTATGGCACCCTAGCTGGAAAACTACCACATCTTTAAACATAATTTCATGTCCATCATGACTGGCAGAAAATAAAAAAAAAACAGAGGAGTCCAATAGTTGAATGTCCAAGAAAACAGAGGTATGAAAAACAATCAATCAATCAATCAATCAAACAAACAGAGATCTATCACAGTCATGCAAGTCAATTATCAACTTTACTTATTTTTACATAACTGACACTGAATGTGTAAGCAAGTTCATTAAGAAAATCATACCAAGTGTAACTGCCAAGTGTAACTGAGTTCTACCAATGGTTAAAGATGACACTTATATAAACTTACAAAGGGGGTGGGATGGAGAGAGAGAGAGAGAGAGAGAGAGGAGAAACTCCAAGAGCTATGTATGAAGTACTGCCTAAACATGTACATTGTTTAAAAGAAATGTTTTACAGACCCACTCTTCCAGACCACACTTTAAATATCCCAATAAATCATTTTCTATGAGTCCTGAAAAACAGATGGAGACAAAGGGTGGGCAAATGATAAATATGAAAAAGAATATTATTAGCAATGACAATGGAGTCATTTGATATGAAGAAGCTGAGAGTTATGTTTTATTTCAGTGAGTCATGAACTTATTGCTGCATTCTTAGCCTCTTTGAAATTTATCAGATTACAATAAAGTATTAAATGCTTGATTAAAATTTTCAATAAATTCTTGTAATTATCAAGAGTATATTTATTTTCTTTGCATAATGTCATATAAGATAAATGACACCAAATTAATGCATACCTAACTATCATCTGGCATATTGAAAAATCAAGATTCCTTTGTACCTACACTTCTTCTTCTCAGCATAGTTCTTTTTATTAAATCAAATACAAAGTTCTTTTGGACACTTATTTTAAGCAGAAGAATTGGTCTTTGTTTCTGACAACATATGGCAACAAATATCCATTTTCTTCTTTTCTTAATTGCTTGCACTTCCACCCCCTCTCTTCATTATTTCTCATTGCCCTGATTAAAACTTTTGTTGATATTCAAAGCACCAACTCGTTTGGATTTATCTGAAACCTGTGACTAGACCCAGCTTACTTTCATTTTATGAAAACATCTTTCTATTGTCAAACGAAAAATGGATTCTCCGCATGCTCATATTCCTGGTCTTGGTACCTTGGTTGAAGGTATTGAGAGAAGAGGGCCATTTATAAGCTGTTTTGATCACAGAGGAAGCAGCCTTTAGAGATCATTACAGTGGCTCTCACAGTCTTTCCAATATCTTTTGAGACCAAGTTGTCAGTGAGTTCAACTTCAGTTGTGTGCTCTTCTTCTCAAAGTCCAGCTGTTGTCTGTTTCTCTCACAGGTTTCTCCACCCTTATAATACCACTGTTCATTATAAAACCCTACCATTATAACACCACCTACCCAACACTACCCATCACCCTGTCTTAGTTAGGGTTTTTCTTACTGTAAAATAAACAAAAATCAAGCAGGAAAACACCATGAGCAAAAGCATTGTGGAGAAAATGGTTTATTTCATCTTTCAACTAACTCTCAGGTCACACTCTATCACCAAAGGGACTCAGGGCAGTAATTCAAGGCAGGAACCTAGAGGCAAACATTGACTCTGTGGCCATCTGGCTTGCTCATCAACTGCTTTCTTATATCACCTGTCCAGGGAGGGGCTAAACTGTCCTCAGGGAGATGAGCCATCCCATATCCATCATTAATCATAAAAACACACCACAGATTTGCCTAAAAACAAACTATTGAGTGGAGGCATTTTCTGACATAAGGTTTCTTTTTCCAGATGACTTAACTTAGATCAAATTGTGCAAAAACCAATCAGGGATACACACTCACATTTATACCGATGCCCATGATCATATATAGCCCAGGACCAAAATACTGACTGTACTGGCTAGTTTTATGTCAACTTGACACAGCTGGAGTTATCACTGAGAAAGGAGCTTTAGCTGTGGAAGTGACTCTATGAGATCCAACTGTGGGGCATTTTCTCAATTAGTGATCAAGGGGAGAGGGCCCCTTGTGGGTGGGACCATCTCTGGGCTGGTAGTCTTGGGATCTATAAGAGAGCAGGCTGAGCAAGCCAGTGGAAGCAAGGCAGTAAGGAACATCCCTCCATGGCCTCTGCATCAGCTCCTGCTTCCTGACCTGCTTGAGTTCCAGTCCTGACTTCCTTGGTGCTGAACAGCTGTATGGAAGTGTAAGCCGAATTAACCCTTTCCTCCCCAACTTACTTTTTGGTCATGATGTTTGTGCAGGAATAGAAACCCTGACTAAGACACTGACCATCACTATACTATCAGTCACCACCATCATAACCATTGCAGTACCATTTGCCTTTTAATACTGATCAATTAACTATACCACTTACCTGTTCAAGCAAGAATCTCTTCTCTTATTCATACTGCACAAATACATACAAATATACACTTACACATCATCCTTTATGAAGATTCTGCATCAGGGCATTTGATACTCATTATTCCAGATCTAAATGTATTTTTTGCATCCTCATGTATTTCAGTTTAATTATTATTGTATGAATTATCCATTTTCTTCTCTTCTTAATTGGGAGGTATGTACATCATGGTGCACATGGAGGCCAGAGGAAAGCCCTGTGGATCAGTTCACATTATCCTTACCTGGGTTTCAAGAATGGAACTGGGGTCATCAGGCTAGCTCTACAAGTCACTGCTGAGCCACCTCACCAGCTTCTTAGTTATTCATTACTCACCTCATGAAGCTATGTTCACAGATTGGCCCTGAAAACCTGTCTCCTTCCTCTGCCTCATCTGAATCTCTTACGTTGATTTACATAAACATTGATTATTATATGATTTTATACTGCATAGTAAGTTATTTATTGTGTTTCCTTTACTAGAAGATAAATATCAAGAGTACTTACACATTCTCTGGATTTCCTGAATATATTCTGGCATATTGCAATACATTTTCATTAAATGGTAGCAAATAATATTTTCTGCCATCCGCTTATGCATAAATGTGAATGGCAGAAGTTTCATTATCATATGTAATTTAGCAGGTACCCTGGTGTGAGTATCCCCCATCCAAGTCATATTCCCCAACACTTCCAGAGAAAGGCCCCATATCCTTCCCCATCTGTCCCACAGGAAGCTGAAAGGCCCCATATCCTTCCCCATCTGTTCCACAGGAAGCTGAAAGACCCCATATCCTTCCTCATCTGTTCCACAGGAAGCTGAAAGTGACTCATTTTGTTGGGATTCTTTGTTCTCTTGTAAAACTTCACTGCAAACTGTAACTGTGATTGTTTTGATTAAAGCGAAGATCTGGGACTTAGTCTTTGTTGTTGTTTTCAGCGTGGCATGTGACTTGAATTTTCCCCTGACAGTCTAGCACACAAAAATATGGTTATAAATAAATAGTTAATAAATGAGAAGTAAAATACCATACATTAAGATTTATTAGGGAGCACATCTGAAACTCATCTCGTATAGAGTTTATTTCTCAAAGTATTTGAATAATTTTCTCTCTGTGAGCTATGTAGGCTTTGATGGACACATACATCTTTACAATGGGAATAAGAGTTTAGCATTTCAAGAAGAGGTTATACTGTCCTTTGCTGAGAGATGTACGTTTTCATCATTTTAAAATGCTAATGTCTGTCTAGAGATGATTCCTGAATAAGATAAAGTACCTTCATATACATTTGGGCCAAGCAATATGCTGAAATTCCATTAAGTCTGGGAGTAAATAAGGAGTGCTTTTCAGTGTACTGGTTTCTCTCGAGACAGGAAATTAAGATCTATGGAATGTGTATTGATAAGTTATCTATTAAATATTAAACAACATACCCATGCCCGATGCTGCTGGCCTGTAATCCCAGCTGCTTATGAGGTTGAAACAGTAAGATCACAGGTTCAAGGTAAGCCTAAATTGTGAGTTTGTAGTCTCCCTGGCAATTTAGGGGGAACTTGTTACAGAACTGTGGATATATCTTAGTGATAAACAGCTTGCCTTGGATGGGATAGGTCTGGACTCAGTTCTCAATGCCACCAAAAATAACCCCCAAACATACTCAACAATCAATAACAACAATAAAAAATAGTTGATTAACTAAATTTCATAGATGTATTCCTCACTGGGAAACCAAATTGTAATGCATCAGACCATATTACAAGATGTCAGCAGTAAATTTAAATAGAATAACAGCTAAATATAGAGCTGCATTTTACAGAGGAGGAAAAATGTATTACTTTGTTATTTATATTGTTTTGAAATCATGCAGATTTTACTCAGTATATTTATTTCACCTTTGCCCTAGAGAATAGTTACTTATAAAATTTAACACTAGGAACAACTTAAAACAAAACAAACAAACAAACAAACAAAAAACAAGCATAGAAACAAACAAACAACCCAAAATCCCTTCAAATATAACTTATTTGACTATTCATGGGATCACTTCCTGGCATTTCCTGAGAGAACAGCATGTGTTCCTATCTAGTAATGTTGCTCTGTGAGCCCAGGTTTTGTTTCTCTTGTCTAAAGTGATGGGATTTCAGTAAATTTATTTATTTTTTATTTTTTTCCAATTTTATTAGATATTTTCTTCATTTACATTTCAAATGTTATCCTGAAAGTCCCCTAAACCCTCCCACATCCCCCACCCTGCTCCCCTACCCACCCACTCCCATATCTTGGCCCTGGCGATCCCCTGTAATGGGGCATATAAAGTTTGCATGACCAAGGGGCCTTTCTTCCCAATGATGGCCAACTAGGCCATCTCCTGCTATATATGCAGCTAGAGACACGAGCTCTGGGGGTACTCATTAGTTCATATAGGGCAAAATGTGTGAGTGGCTGGCATCAGGTGCCTGACATGATTACTAACTTCTTGGCTCTGTAGTCCAGATATTCCTCTTGTGTAGGAATATAGGACTATTTTAGGTGAATATTGAGTGGTTCTTTGGAAGGTAGATGATGTTGTACTTTGTTTATGCTCTACACAAGCTAGCTTCTCTACTCTGGTGTTGGTCCTAATGATACCATTGAGTTATTTAGTTCTTATTTAGTTTTTCATGGCTTCTTTTAGCCAACAGGTACAGGAATAGATGCTTGGGTCAAGATCTGAAGACAGTATTGGTACTTGAGTTTCTAAATAAGTATATGTCCAGTTCCAAACAGCAGAGATGGCAAATGCACCTGAAAAAAAAATCACACTCCAAGGCAAAAGGACATGGTTTAGAAGCCAGAACAATGGCAACTTCTGAGGAAGCCTAACATTGGAGCACTCAAGAATGTACTGCAAAAAAGGGCACACTTAAGGGAAATACCTAGAATGAAGAATCAGCTAGTGCCTGGAGAGATTGCTATGCAGACAAGATCATCAGTTCAGCTTCCAGTTTTTTCATCAGGTGGCTTATAAATCCAATTACAGGGTGTCTGACACCCTCAGGCCTGCAAGGGCAATATACACATGTGTATTGTATGTAAGTTCAGAGAGGCAAACACACACACACACACACACACACACACACACACACACACACACACACTTTTTAAAAACAAATGAAAACTGAGATGCTAGAGCAGCCCAGAACTTCTAGTGAATTCCCTCTCCTAGCACAGACAATTTTTCAATATTTTTTTAAAAAGAAAACATTTAAATACCATATACTACAGTTTGATCATATTATTTCTGCATCCCAAACACCTTCTAGATCATCACCACCTATGTTTATATTTTCTCTCTTGCTCTATCTCAAAATGAAAACCAGAAGTACATAATAAAAATGAAAACAAACCAAAACTATTAAAATACGATAAAAATTAAATAAAATATATCAAACACACACACGCATACACACAGATACACACATGAGGGAGAGAGAGAAAGAGGTGGGGAGAGATAGAGATAGAGAGAGACAAAGACAGAAAGACAGAGGCAGACAGAGAGAGACAGAAAGAAAAGGATTTCAGTTTGTGTTGGACAATTATTCCTGGATATAGAGCCTTCCCCGGAGTGCAGTTGATGCACACACTGAGCCTTTTGGAAAAACCCGAGTTTCCCATCTCCAGAAAATATCACCTGCAAATAGCTTCCTCTTTAGTGGTTGAACTCTGTGTCCAGCTTCCTTTTCAGTGCTAGGGTCATGTCTTTGTTGAATGCATGAAGGTCTTCTGCATGCTCTCACAGTCTCTGTGAGTTCATACTTTTTTATATTCATCCATTACCTGTGATTGTTACAATTTTTCTTCTTTCTCTTCTTCATAGCCCCCTGAACCCTGAAAGGAAGGCTTTAATGAAAACATTTCATTTAGAATTGAGTGCTTGAAGGTCTCTTGCTTTCTGTATACCATCCAGCCATGGGTTTTGTTTTACATGCTTGTCTTCTTTTTTGGAATCTCAAATGATATTTTGATAGTGAGATTATACAAAATAACCATCATTGGTTGATACTGTCTTTATGATGACCATGGCTGAAGTTTTTCTTAATCAATTTTGGTTTTCAAACCTTGCTTAGGTAGAGTAGAGAGGTAAGAGGCAATTACTTTTAACAAATTATAAATGTATATACTTGCTTAGACATGATAAGGATAGAAAAATGCTACCTTTGATTTGCTCATGAAGATGATAAGAATTTGATTAAATTATATCCATGAACCCATGATTCATCTGTAGCCCGATTTAATAATTCATAAAAGTTGATTACAATGTGATTTATAAGAAAATCAACATGAAGTCCCCTTGGTTATTGACTGACTCAGATTCACATGAACCTAAATGTTATTTGAACTCTAGTAATCATTTCTATAGGCTTCGTATATCTTACAGACAAAAAGTATCTAAGTATGGGTTCTTGCCTGAATTTAGTTAATTTAAAACTAATAGGGAAATAAAGTATTCTTCACTAGAAAAACTGGTTTTGATGTTAGATACACACTATGCATTTTAAGTGTATTTTCTTTGTTTCTACAGAGTTTAAATATTTGAAGCATAAACATTTCTCTGAATTTTTCATTTAGAGCTTTGTCCTCTGAAGTCCTTTGATGAATATTGTATTTATCGCCTCTGATGTCAGCCCATTTAAAATACAGTTCCTTTAATGGCCTCTTTCAACTGTGGCATTAGGGGCATTCTGACAGAGACAAGCTATACAGACTGGCGTGTTTCACATTCTCTGCACAGTTTGTGCAGTTAAACCTTCGAGTCCTAATGAAAGGTCATAAAATTGTACAGAACTGACCAAATAGATTTCCTAGAACATTAAATCCCCCATGAATCCTGCCGCACCACTTTAAACACAAGTTAAAATTGCAAATCATAAATACTAAACGCTTTCTTCCTTAATGTACACTCACAGCTGTAACCTTCCCTGGCAGAAACGATCACAGAAAGCCCTCCAACATTTCCATTATCCCTTCTTTCTGTTTGCTATTCACTGCAAATGCTCCTTCTGATTTTCATTTAAGTCAGATGCTGCTTCAGCTCTTTTGGGATCCTGTGTCACACACGTGTATGCAAGTGCTCCTACACATGTCTGCACGTGCATGTGGAAGGCAGAGCTCAATGTTGGATATCATACTCAGTCACTCTGTTTTTTGTTTTTTGTTTTTGTTGTTGTTGTTTGTTTCCAGACAAGGTCCTCCACTGAACCTGGAGCTCATGCTCACTAATTCAACACTCTGTCATGATAGTAATTTCAAGAGATCTGGCTGTCTCTGTCTCTCCAGATATGTAATTACAACATGTAATACCTCACCCAAGATTTATATTACATGAGTTCTAGGAGACTGAACTCATGTTTGAATGACAACTACTTTGTTGACTGAGCCATCTCCCAGCCCAACATGTAATTTTTATGAACATTTTAACAGTGAAGCTTCAACTTGCTAATATACTTAGGTTAATATATATATATATATATATCCCTATACATGCCCTTATGCACGTAAGTAAATATTTATGTGAAATAACACATACTATTTCCTTAGAGTTTGACTATTTTTGTGTAGAAGAAAAAATACCCGATGCAGAATGCCTGAAAATATCTCTACAAATTTAACTTCTTTAAATTTCTTCGAGAATTACTGTCATCCTAGTATGACAAGAACTTGAGATATACCTCATGTTATGTTGTTTTGATCTAAATGCATTTGATCCAGTTGATGAGAATATATACACTGTGTTTTGCGGGAATTAGTAAAAAGACAAAGCCGATATGTTCCTGTGCTTGTGCCTCTGCCCAAACGGCCAGGCCAGTCATGCACTGGTGGGCAATGGCCAACCTGTTTTTATGGCATGGAGACTCTGACTCAGAACTTCACAGTCTCTCCACCCAGCTTGCTAGATTCTCACTGGCTGGTTGCTACCATGCCAATACTGTGCTTCAAATCCTCCACAGCCTTTGTGGTGCACATCTGGCAAACCCACACTTTCTCTCTTGAACACCAACTAGCCACTGTGTGAAGGAAAACACAACACAAACTTCGTTCAGAAACAATGATAACTCAGTCTCTGGGCTCAACAACTAAAACCTAATCTTGTAAGCCTTAATGAAATCTGATTCCTCTGGTGGTGAATCCTTGTGGAACCACCATGATACTGGGAAACTCTAGCAGCTACATCTTACCTCTCTTTCTCCCTCCAACCTGGAAGTCCTGCCTACTCACCAGTGATTGGCTTCTTTATTCACTAGGTGATTGGGTCACAAGAACAGCACCAGGCCCATCCAGAACAATCTTGTGTTTAAAATTCTCTTGTTCTTTGCAGTGTTGTGGTGACTTAGGGAAGAGTCCACCATAGGAGCTGTCTTTCACTATAGTTGACAGCAAGGAGTGACTACCTCTATTGAGGTAGCAGAGGAAAGATGCAGAATGACTCCAGAAAGAACTTGCTGGCTACATGAGTCATTTCTAAGTTTATAGCAGTATTTCTAGAAGGCATGGACTCCCCACTTAGATCTGCAGGCAAGTAGCAGATATAAGTATTGAAATCTCTGTCTTCATCTTACACAGACTGTTCTGAAACTTGGGACGAGATTCTTGCCTAACTCCACAAGTTTATATGCTCACCAGCTATGAGGCATCAGTTAAGATTTGCAGAGGTATTTAACTGCCAGGTTTTATAGCTTCATAAGAGTTACTCTCCTAAACTAGCATTCACCCTGGGCTTCAGGAGACAGAAAACTTTACACACAGATCCCTGTGAGGAAGTTACCATGTAGGTATTACACGTGCTACAGACAAGAATAAGCATATAAAGGGAATTCAATTTTCCTTCCAATAACTAAACTCTTCAGAGCCATCTTGAAAATTCCAGACTTTGTTAAAGTAAAACTTACCTAAACTCTGGAGAAGATACTTAGCTGCTATACAACCTCTTGCCTTTTCCTATGAATCTTCCTCTATCCCATATCCCCAACATTCCCACGTGGACCAGAGCCCTTTCTTGTCCTTTCACCGTGACTGCATCAGCATCCTTTTGATAAGCAGATATAACTGACTTGCAACCCCTACACTACAGCTTCTGACCTATGCTCTGACTACAGTTTCAACTCAGAAACTTTATGTGCTTAGTGGGAAATACTAGTTTTCTGTGATAAGATATCTGATATTTTGCTTTGATCCTTCTGTTACTTGATTGCAAGAAGATGTAATACAATCTGATCCTAGGATACTGTAGTGTTTTCTTAGGTTTCTCTTTCTCTTTTTCACCAGTGTTTATTATCACATGCTATACAGTTGGAAAAACCTGCTCATGATGTCTTATGGCAATACTGCTTTTTCCTTTGGTACTAAAACATAGATAATGGTTACAAATACCTACCCTGTTACCATCAATATTATTTACAAAGACTACATAATTATAATACTTGAAATATTCTTAATCATAATCAAAAGAACCTGTATTGATTTCCAGTTATTTCTATTTTTTTATTTTACCATTGTATTAAAAATAAACTATTTTCTCATATACTATATCTCAGTTACCACCCTCCTCTGTTTCTCTCAGTTCCACACTACCTCCCCTTCTCAGCAGATTTGCTCCCTCTCTCATCAGAAACACACATATTAGTAAGAGATTAAAAAATAAAATACAGTGATATATAAAAAAGAATCACATCAATGATTGTATGATGAAAACCATCAGAAGGAAAGAGCTCCAAGATGACACAAGAATCAAAGGGCTACTCTTTCACTTGGACACTCAGGAGTCCCACAAAAACCATAAAACTAAAAGCTACAGTTTTATTTTACTCTGGTTAAATATTCTTAAGGTAATTAGGTTATTCAGAAATATTATTATATTCAGTATTAGTATACTGAATATAAGAGAAAACAAATTCCTAATTTTGGGAAAAATTTAAATTTTATCAAGATCAAGTTTTTAATCAGGATTTTCTGTGTGATCCCAAGTTTCCTTTCCACATAAATTTTCCTCAGTTGTATGTGAAATATGTCCTTATTATTTTGTTTAGACCTTATGCAGAGCTGTCTACTCACGGTGGTCTAGACTTGAATAATCTGACTTTAAACTGCAGAACCTTGCAGTTTAAATTAAATTAAAATTTGCAACCAGATAGCAATAAAATTTATCTGAAAAATATTTGTCCACTCTCATCATGGAGATTATCTTCTTTGTTTTCTCTGGATAGTGTTATATTAAAGAATACCTAAAGCCTATGTTTAGTAATAATATGTGTTCTTTCTCTTATGTAAAGTGAATCAAACCCAAAAAATTCAGAAAGCACATGGTTTTACTTAGCTATGAGATATAAGAACACACTTTGAACTAGGCATTAGAATGATGGCTGTTAGCAGGTCTGGGTTCTGTAGAAGGGAGATGAAGAGTTGACGGTCTAGGGATGCAGAATTGAGTGAAATCTTAGGAACATGTTGAAGAGATCTATTTGACAGCACATTGTCTTCGGTCAATGACAATATACTGCACTGATCACAATTTCTAACAGATGATTTAAGGGCTATTTTCATATAAATCTTTAATGAATATATGACAACTAGCTTGATTTAGGCTTTTCACAATGCATAGAACTTCAAATAGATTGGATATGGGAAGTATATATAATTTTATTTATCTATAATTTTTAATAAATTAACAAATGGGTAAACACATAAATAAGTGATTTGCAAGGTTCAAAATGTTTATCATAATCAACTTTGAAATCAAACAAATTACTAAAAGGGTTAAAAGACTGTGTACATAGTTGAGTGA
The DNA here is from genome assembly GCA_902729485.2 of Mus minutoides. Lineage (NCBI taxonomy): Eukaryota > Metazoa > Chordata > Mammalia > Rodentia > Muridae > Mus > Mus minutoides. The sequence goes on along the minus strand of LR751370.1, from coordinate 28,945 downwards.
CTCCCTAGAATAATCCATCCTTATTCTACCTAAAGACTCAAGCAAAGGTGGATCCTGAACAAATTGACTGCATAGTATTAACAGGGCCGTGTGTCCACTGAGTAGATCAGAATACTTTCCAAGTATACCTGCATTTTTTAAAGTCCAGCTTCAAGCATCTGCTAAAAATATGTTTGACTGATGGACTTTGACAACCGACAGTTGGCAAACTGCATTCCACAGGTGACCTCTGAGTTTCTAAGGTGTTTCTGTCATTAATCTCTGTCAGTGAGGGACTATAGCTTATTAAGACATAAATTGCCATGCTCCCTCAGAGTTCATCATGCTAACAGGTGCCTAACTTGTGTTGCTGTTGGTACCCCAACACCATTTGACACAAGGGATCTTTAAATAATTGTTGTGAAGGGATAGACAGAGAGTAAACACCATTTTTTTCTAATTATACACAATTTTTATTTGTCAAGTTAAAAATGCAATGAAAGGAGTCTAATATAAGCAGTCTGCTATGAGGACCCCTCACCCACCAACAGTGTCATTTGAAAACTGGTTGTTTGTTTATTTGTTTGTTTGGTTTTGGTTTTTTGAGACAAAGTTTCTCTTTATAGCCATGGCTGTCCTGGAACTCACTTTGTAGACCAGGCTGGCTGCAAACTCAGAAATCTGCCTGCCTCTGACTCCTGAGTGCTGGGATTAAAGGCATGTGCCCCACTTGAGAACTGTTTTGATACAAAGTCTTTTTCCTGCCTTGCAAAAGTGTTTCTAGAGCTACTAAAATTTGTATTTACAAAATAATTGATAAAAACATTCCTTTAGATGGCAGGAGAACAGATGGGGGTCAGGTGGTCACACCAGCTATAGGATAGTAATAACCCTGGGTCACCAGAGACTGGATTCTCCTCATTGTAAGCTTTTGTATTTTCTGAATGTAAATCTCCTTTAGTCATTATTTAGCACCTAGACCTGCACATTCCTCTCAATTGCAATTGCTTTGGTCTAAAGACTTACCCATATTCTCTGACTTCTAAAACACCCTCTTTCTTAACAATAAAATTATCTTCCAAGATGGGTATTTAACAACAGACCCCTGCTTCCTCATCCTCTTGAGAAAATTGCTGTCCAGGCCACAGTCTTTCTTCAGACCCTATTGATACCTCTTCTAGAAGGATGGATATCACACAACTTAATTCATTACATTTATTGAAAAGGGTGTGTATTTGACATGTAATATGTAAGATAAATCTGTATTTCTATCTACTTGACTAAAAATGTATAATATGTTTTATCCATTTTAAAAATTTGTCAGTTATTCATGATTAGAATTAATAATATTTTCATACTTTATTTAGCAACTTACTGCGCATCATCTAAGCCAACTTTTCTCCTTTTTCTGAAATGGAAACTTTTCACTAGTAAATTTTCTCATGTTTTTATGAAATAGACTATTAAATATTTCAGAAACAAATGTTAATTATGCTATTTTGTAAGGTTTTTCTTAAAGTGAAACTTTTTTAAAGTTTTACAAAATTAATTCCTAAATATTCAAAGGTAAATTATAGAATTTCTGTGAGGTAAACCCTTCTGATTGTAGTCTAATGTTTGCAACTTTAGACAATTGTTTATATTATAGATGTCAGAGAACAGGCTCAGTCACTAGACTAAACAAGCCAGAGGGACTGGGTAACAAGAGGAATAATGTTCTTAGAAGGTAAGTGTGTATCTTCCTGTCTCATATGAACTCTGCATCTACATGTATTATTATGTATTATTAGTCTGTCTTCACTAAGGGATACAAATTAAGCAAAATCATGTAAACTGTTTGCTTCCTTGAGTGCTAGAGAATATACCAAAGTGTCCGGTGTTCTTAGTATGTAGCATGCACTTATTCAACACTACTTCCCAGCCCTAGGCAACACTCCCATACATACCCTGAACTCACAAGCTGGCCATGGTAGAGGATCTGTCTACATGGTCCTCTATGTAATGTCAGCATTGGGCAAGTAATGTTTATATTCTTTCCAATAATTATTGATTTTCTAATTTTGCTGTATATGACTTCAGCAATTATAGTTTTATAATTCTGCTGATACCATACTTGGACTATTCCCAGAAAAGACAGCCAAAATATTTTATAGCAGATACATTAATGTGCAGCCTTGTGTTTGCCTCTCTAACACCTTTTCTTTTACTGGACTGCAAGTCTCAGAAGTTTCGGGCTATGTATTTCTACTTTTACATTTAGGGACAGCATTCATTGTTTTTTCTCATCAATGTTACATACAAAATCACCTGACAGAAGCAGCCAAAGGGAAAAATAGATTTTGGCTCACAAACTACAATTGGCCAAAAGTATGATGAGAACAACTGTCAGCCATATCATAAATCGGTAGCAAGCAGAAAGGACAAGGAACACAGAACAGGACCATGAACTCAAAGAAAAAAGGACAAACTCCAGTAACCTAGTTTCCTAACATGCTACCACAGCCTTAACTTGTGCACATCTTGATTACATCATTTTAAAATTCTGAATTCAGTAAAAGATTCATCTATTATTAGGTCAGAAATAGCCTCTTTGAAACATCCACATGAATTTTAGAATCTTCTAGGCACTTACGTAAAAGTCCAGCCATGTTTAAGGTCAAATTTAACTATCACCTGTAGTAAGTTGTTTCTAAAATAGTACATAATTTTAAAACCATACAGAAAAATTAATTCAATGAATAAGTAGAACCTGGCATACTATTATCTTTTATGTTCAAGTTTCCTTGTAAACTAAAAGTTATTAGCAATGTGTTTTTGCATTTGGAGTAAGAAATGAAAAAAAATTCATGGGATCAAATACAATCAGAAGAAATCAGAGGAAAGTTAATATTTAGCAAATTTCATTAAGCTGGATATTATATGAGATTTCTATTAACAATGGAGATATAATGAGAGCATAATGTCCTTCCTACTCCAAAAGAAGTTATGTGTTGGTGCTATTTTAAACCTGTAAAGCCATTATTAAATAATTAACTTAATGAAGTCTATTTGTTATAATGTTAATAGAAATATTTGACAAATTAAATATATATGCTATAATATACTAGAATTCACATCAATATAATTAATTTGTGAATATATGAAACAGAGAGAGAGACTGAGCAATGATTTACTACTACAAACTAATGAGCTTAGAAATGTGTAACTGACTTAATCAGGCTTAAAGAATGAAAAGCTGAAACCCACACTATCCTGTGATTCTTATTCGCCATTAGCTTATGTGTAAGAATAATATTCTGTAATTAGATTGTAAACTTCCTGCAGGCATACACTCTTGATTTTATTGCTTGACTTTGTTTTCATGTTTGAATCATTCTGAGAAATCCATTCCCACCTGAGGATGAGATGCCTAAGGCCTGATGACTTCCTACCACCTCCTTCTTCTCTTTGCCACCACAGTGTCATCTCACCTTTAATGTTTAATTCTGATAAATTAACAGTGTTCAACATCTCAAACCCAATTTCACACTTCCTCAGGAGTCCTGAGAAATTTCCACGCTTCATCAAGACAACAACTCACAAAACTGAGTGTGAAATAAAGTGTGAAGACGAGGCAGACAACGTAGATGTAGCATTCATCTATGAATAAGAACGGCGCCTGTGCAAATGGTATAGGAACAGGGTGGACTTGTTCCCCTGACGCTCAATTCTGGCACTATAGATTTCTCTGTCTGTATGAGAAACTCAAAAATGAATATCCCATGGCTGCCAGAATGAGGTGACACTGTAATTACCATTGCTTGCTAAAATCCCCGAGATTTCTCCACTTACTGACAAAAACAGGAGCATAGCATAATCATGTCTTATGTGGCTGAATTATATGTTTCTCCCCTTTAACTAAGCTTTTCAGCAATCTTTTGTTAAGCTTCAGCTTCAAAATAATTTTAAAATCTTATAATTTATCACTTTCTACCTCTTCACACTTAACATATTGACAAATCCCAGGTATGCAACTGTAGACATCGCTTTCAGAAGTATAATTTGGACAGTTATTTATGAACCTTCATGCTATACAATTTACACTCCTGTGGATGGCACAAACATACAGAGGGAGCCATCCCTCTTTCTTATGCTTCCTTTCAACCTCGTTGAGAATGTCATAATAATTCAAGAACATTTATTGAATGCTACTCAGAGAGAAAAACTGGAAGCTTGATTCTAACTATTAATAGAAAATTTCTCCATTCAATTTCTATTAAAGTAATTTTGATTCATCAAGAAATAATCACACTTCATTTTCTATTTTTGACTTTTCTTACGGTCAACACCTACAGAGCAGTTGAGGTGTATGATAATCAAAGACTTGTTCACGGCTGAATAAATTCAATACCCTTCTTTCATCAGTGTATTGTATTAAAAAGTCCCTTGGCATATTTAGCATGATTGTTTAAGACATTACAGTGTATTTCTAATATTACAATCCTCAAATACAACATGGGCAAAATAAGAATCTGATTTTATCCATCTCTTACATGTCATGAAAATTGGATCAAAATAATTTTCTCTTTCTAAAACAAGCAAATATATTAGTAAACCTTTAATCTAATCTTTGTATGAAAAAGAAAGAGTAAATATTAATTTTCTTTCTTGTAAAAAGGAGTCCTATGATTATTTTTCTGTCATAGAAAGGCACAAATTCTACAATGATGGAATGAATATCATTGGGGAAAATTCTCCATTGTTCAATACCATCAATACCTGTTGACTTTTTATATAGGATGACTACTAGCAATGACATAGATATACTCAGGGTATAAAAATAATCAAATATAATTCAGTAGTGATGTGTAAGAATGAGTATAGATTTTTCAGAAATCTCATGTTAAAACTGTACTAATTGTAAATGTTAGATGGACTATGATGGTCTAAATTAGCATGTATTTAAGTATATATTTCTGCCTCTATATCTTTTAATGGAGTCATGCATGCAATGTATATTTACTTTATAGACTCTTTACCTCAAGTGATTAAATTTCTTTCAAAAATAAACTATATATTTTTTTAAATATCCACATTTACTGTGGACAATTCATATATTCTGGAGGAAACATTTAAGGTATACCTTATACTTAAGAAATGGTGGGGGGGGGGACTAGAAAAAGTGAGTAGAGATTATTAACATCTGGGCATTTTTGATGGAAACTGCTTTGCATTCCTAATATGTACTGTGATTATAATTCTTTTTAGAAATTCAGGTGGTGACACCATGTTGCCAAACCTGATGTTTAGACTTTTCATCATTTGACTAATTCATAATGTCATCAGATAGATATAAGGACACTAAAGAGCTTTTGAGATGTTGTCCACCTAACAATATTAATCTAGTATATTTGAATATGATGCTTAATGCCTTAATCCTAAAAGATTAATCTGTGAAAAACTAGTTCAATAATGAATACTCTGAGAAGTTCATTACATTGACGATTTAGATACCAAGGACTTAAATGTGTGTGATGTCTGTCTGTCTTCTCTGGACTATCTAATGACCCTTGCCTGGGAAATAAACAGCAGGGCTCCAGACCATGTCCTCCCCCAACCCCTGCCCCCAGGCATGAGCTCACATCTGTTTCATTGCAGTCTTAGTATTTAAATGGATGTTGAATGATGCAGAAAAGCAACTGAAGATGCTTGACTATTGTTTCTAATTATATCGGCCTGCTATGGATTACTGATCTATGACACCAGGAGGCTAGTCCCTTGACATCCTGATTTTTTTTTTTTTGAGACATGGTTTCTCTGTATAGCCCTGGCTGTCCTGGCACTCACTTTGTAGACCAGGCTGACCTCGAACTCAGAAATCTGCCTGCCAATGCATCCCCAGTGCTGGGATTAAAGCTTGCACCACCATACCCGGCTTGACATCCATTGGACTCCTGCAATCTGGCAATAGTACTGTTTTCCAGAAACTCACACCTCCTTTTATTTATTCTTTTAAGGATTATTTATTAATATACATAAGTACACTGTAGCTGACTTCAGATGCATCGGAAGAAGGCATCAGATCTCATTACAGGTGGTTGTGAGCCACCATGTGGTTGCTGGGATTTGAACTCAGGACCTTTGGAAAAGCAATCAGCTCTCTTACTTGCTGAGCCATCTTGCCAGCCCATCACACCTTCTTACTGTGCAAAAAATACTTTTATTTTTAATTTGTCTGATTCTCTGTGCACCGCTTTTTTCAACCAAAACCTATTCTTTTAGAGCTAAGAATTCTTTTCAAGGTATAACCATTTTTGAGATTTCTGCATACAAAATACCAAAGGGACTGGCAAATTGGATCACAACTGATGGGTCTATAAGCTCTGTCTTCTCCAACTGCACCATGTATTGTTGAAGGCACGCATGAAGGGGTGTTCACCGATTGAATAACTCGTTTTCCCTTGAAGACAAGTGTGTGTTCTAGTTTCTGTGAGTCCTTCTCAGTTCCCTACTGGTATGGCCAGCACACCGGTAAGAATCTTATTTTCTACACAGAATTTCTTTATACAGCATCAGCTTCCATTCAACCAATTCAGTAGGCTTCAGTCTGATTTCGTCTGCTGTTGTCTGGCATTCTGCACTCCAGGATGTTCTCATTCCCAGAACAGCTAAATAGTGTAGACTCTGGAGCCTGTTGGTGGTTCTTGTTCTTTTGTCTGCTTTCTTGTTTTCATCAGCATCAGTAAATTATTGTCTTCTAAATGCCTTTGCCCAGCACAACTTCTCTCTAATATCAGATGTAAGTCTAAGTATCCATGGCTTTCTGCCTGTCTGAATGATTGTTATTAATTTTTACTTGATGTGTATTCACAATAGTGCTTAGGCTGGCCTCACAGTTCTCAACCCAAGAAATCTTTTTGTTGTTGTTGTTGTTTCAGTCTCCAACAGAGTTGAAATCACAGTGGACACCAGCACATTTACATTTTCTCTTTTCTTTATATCTCTGCTTCAAAATTTGATGCACATCCTGAATTTATCATCTCTAAAACCAAACTTATTGACACTCACTGAAGATGTTGAGGAAAAATTTAGTAACTTCTCCCACTGTACCTGGCATTTTGAACATACCCAACCTCGGTTCAAACCATTGTAACCTTTCTACCTCAATTGCTAATAATGGTTTGAGTTCGTTCCACCTGCAGGTTTCTCAGCAATACCCACATATTGAGCTGTATTAAATAGCATTCTTCTTCATAATTAATGTATTCTATACCCGTTCTTTTGAGAGTATTAGTCATGCTACCTGTTTCCTAGGAACTTGGAATGGGGACAGCTTCAAATGCTTGGAATGTGCAGGCCTGACATGGTTTATATAATCCCAGTTTCTATCCTGCACTTTGATTTCTATCCTGGCTTCTCTGGTTGTGTCTAGCCTGTTTGCATATTACCAACTTGCAGCAAAAGCCTTGACTGATGATTACCAAGTGGCATTTCCTGTAATGAGAATAAAGAGAAAGTTTGAGGTGGTAACATTTCTTGTTTGACCTGTGACTTGACACTGTTTTACTGTAGACATGGTCTACTCACTTATCCCAAAAATTAAATGCATATATAACATGACCTTATATAAGCACATACATTGGGAATTTTATGGCCTGAGTGTAAATTGGTGAAAAATTACTTATAAAATCTGCTCCATCCCATCCTCATCACAGATGAATTTTGTTATTTTGCTTTTGTTATTTTTGTAAGCATCTAGCCTCTCATCCTTTATCCCAAGGATCACAAAAATTCTCTATTTCTCAATTCCATTAACAACCCCAAGATTGTTGTAGGAGTTCCAGAAGCAACAACAATTAAATCCACCAAAACTATCACGATTTTGGTCACATATTCTACCTTTCCTCTTGTTTTACTGCATAAATTCTCCACATTCTTCAAGAGCACTAATTGCAATTAGCCAGTGTTCAGTGAATACAATCCTTCCGTGGTTCCTGAACAACTTGGGCATCTCCCTCTCTTCCTTCCCAGTGCAATCATGTTTCCAATCCTTAAAGGTGCATTCATCAGCTTACATAAACACTGCAGTTCTTCCAAAGACAAATATCTGTATCCAACATGGCCAATAAGTTACCCATCAACTTCCTGATTTTTCCTTATAATGAAGGTACTGAGGAAGGTATCTGCCACTGAAGTCATTTCTTGGAAGAATTCCTCTTATAATTCCACTGTTCTGTATTCAATCTTAATATATAGAATGAGTACAAATAAACGTAATAGGTGAGTGAGAGGGTAATACTGTAAAAGAATCAAGCTTTCGCTTAAGACAATAGATATGCTAACATTTACTCAGAAAGTGACATAGAAAAGAAACAAAATGAGGATGGTTGAGGGGCCAAATACACATAAAACAAAACAAAAACAAACAAGGTTTTCAGGGACAAAGACTTAAAGTTAAATCTGGAGCAACCAAACGAATGACAATCGATGACTCTTGACTTCATAAATCACGCTGGAGGTGGTGCATTTACTAGGGCCCACCTCCCCATTGTATTGCAGTCTGCAGTCTATAGGACTCTGCTCTGAGTAACATTATCTGATCTGTAGTCTACAGAACTCTGCTCTGAGTAACATTATCTGATCAACTAATCTTGAGTTGCTCATCTATATTATTGTATGTGTAACTTTATTTTGTTTCTTATAACCCAATACTCAGGTTCTATGAACTGTAGTTTCATCAAGGATAAACACCTTTACTTTTCTTACTTTGTAAGTAAATTAAAATATTTAATTTAAACTCTTGTTTTCATTGACAGAATCTCTTTGTTTATTATTTAATAATTTAATTATAATTTTTATGTATATGTTTATATCCATGTGTCATTATGTAGATATGACACATGTACAGGTACTGGTGAAGGCAAGAAGTTAAAGGATTTCCTGAAGCTGAAGTTACAGGTGAGTTTGAACTACCATGTGTGTGCTGGGAGTGACACTTGAGTCCTCTGAACGACCACCAGCAAACCCTCGACCACTGTGCCATCTTTGCAGCTCTTGTCCTCTTATTTTAAAAATTAATACCAATTATCTATTAAAACTCATTTTTATAGCACCCATTGTCACCATGGCTCCATGGCAGGCTTACAGTTTTCATCATTGAAACTGCCCAGCCAACACTGGACAGGAGACAGTGTGGTTCTTATTTTGTAATGAATCCTCAAACCTAGTGTATATTTGAAACAACTTTTCTCCATAGTTCTAGTGTCTTCATAGAAGACCAAAGCTGTACCAAGGTGAGAGAGTAACTGTCTGCCTCCTCCCCACTTGTGTTGGGCTCCTTCCCTTTGATATTTTAGAACCAGGAACTTTACTTCAGAAGAAATTGAAAGCAGCACCTGACTCCTTGTTTTGAAACATTGACCTACATCCATTTTGATTCAGTGCTATGGGAAATGGGTTTTTAATTATCTTACCTTGCCATTCTCTCTTTATCCTCAGTGTATTTTTGCTTTCTATGAGATGATAGCAAATAAAGTACATTCATGATAGTTCACTCATTTTATCTGTCACTAATCAGGTATGTAAAATTCAGAAATTTAAAAATTAAATTTTCTTAAATAAATGAAAATAGAGATTACTATTCACTTATTATTATCAGATTATGTGAGGAAAGATCAACATAAAATTGAAGGTCAGTTTCCAATTCATCACTTGTGGGCTCTTCTGTTTTTCTTTTTCCTTTGCAGTCAGATATTTGCCTTCCACTTTAAATTATTATCTAAGGTATTGAGGTTGAGTATGAACTATAAGATGTTTATGTCTCTTAAATATTTGGAGCAAATGCAATTTTTTAACATTGTATGAAAAAGAATAAAAAAGTTAGTATTTGCAGCAAAATGTTTTGCTTTTTATCCCTCTAAGAAGCAACAATCCAATATTTTAAACGTGTAAACTTAGATACTCTCTCTCTCTTTCTCTCCCTTTCTCTCTCCCTCTCTCTCTCTCTCTCTCTCTCTCTCTCTCTCTCTCTCCCTCTTTCTCTCTGTGTATGTGTGTGTGTGTGTGTGTGATTTTATGTGGGTATTACTACCCTGATATAAATGTGAACATGTTTTGTAGCAAAGAATAAACAGGAAAAACATTTGTATGCAGCAAAATTTATTACCCAATTCTTCAGCCACTTCTGAAGTCTTGCACAGTCAGCTGTTAACAGGGAAGGGTGCTAACTCTTAGAATTCTACAAATTTCATCAGTTTGTTTGAATTTGCAGCCCTGTGGTTGACCCAGAAATGTTTTCTATGTGATTCTTTTTTCTTCTTTCTTCTCTCCTCTATCTCTCTGTCTCTCTCTTTTATTTTTACCCTGTATCCCATTTCATTCGTTCATTCATTCAATCATTCACTTTGCATCCTGCTCACTGCACCCTCCTGGTCACTTTCTCCCACAATTCTTCACCCCTTTCCCCTTGGGTGGGGGCCATGCTGGGTATCTGCTCATCCTGGCACATCAAGTCTTTGAGAGGCTAGGAGCTTCCTCTCACACTGAGGCCAGACAAGGTAACCCAGGTAGAATACTTCCTCCTATTGGTTAAGTAATCCAGTCCCAAAAGGACATATATGGTATGTACTCACTCTAACTAAGAAAAAAAAAATAAGTGAATATCAGTCATAAAATACAGGATACACATGACCCAAAGAAGCTAAACAAGAAAGAAGACCTAAGAGAGGATGCTTGGATCTCACTTAGAAGTGGAATGTAAGTAAATAAAACAATTAAACTTTAAAAAAAAAAAGGAAGGGGAAATAAAATAGTCATAAGAGGCAGCTGGAGGGAGAGAATTTGGTTGGAGAGGGAATGGGGAGGGATAAGGGGTGATCAGGATCAAGGGACAGGAGAGATGGCCAGATGACTATGGAAATCTGCAATGGACAGGGATGGAGAGGGGCGGGGCTTCTCCAGGATGAGAGAAAAACTTTGAAGGTACCCAAGAGTCACTGGGGGTGACCTTAGATGTGAATCTCAGCACCCAGCATGTGCATGACACTTGGGTTCTCCTATGCTATGTGTTTCTTTACAAAGAACTAAAGGTGTACCATAAAGGGTCAGAAGAGGGAGGTTTTGTGGTACATTGCTTAACTGCTAACTATGTATAATTGCATAGTTTATAAATTTTAATGAAAGCAGATAAATTAGACTTGAAGACATCATTCTATATACTGGTACCATAATCCAGGATTTGAGAGCTGAGAGCACCTAGAAGTTATTTCCTAGAAAAATAATTGTTTTATAGATTTAGCTTCTAAAACCCACCAAAAAGAAGTAATTGAATTTGGTCCCACAGTTTTGAGTGTTCTGTGCACTGTAATGTGCTGCTAATCTACATCTTGTTGTAAGCACCACTAGGATGCAGGTGGATGGTGAGATGTCTATTCTGATTCTAAAGGTCTTTGTTAATCACCTTTTAAGCTTCAATGGGTCCATTCACCACCCACATAATGTCTGCTTAATACTTCCCTGTCCCATTGTAAATGGGGATGACTGAGAGCATGCAAGAAACCAGTGCCAGAATATGAATGTGCTTGGAGGCACTTCCCAGGCTCTAGAACTCATGGGTTTCATTCATTTAAGAACCATTGTATGTTGTTACTTATTCTATTTTCTCAGTGTCTAAAACTCAGAAAAGTTAAGAGTGGAAAATTATTTATTTTATATTATAAAAGTATATTTATTAGTAGTTTAATCATAGACCATACATAAATAACATTTTCATAGACCTACACAAGCATACTTTTTATTAAGAAATTTTCTTTTGTAGCACCCAATACTCCATGTACCTTATTCAAGTTTTTTCACATTTATTCATATTTTTAAATCATCATACAGGAGTTTACAATTAGTTACAAATGACATATAAATAATTAGGACATAAGTATGACTTTTGGACATCCAAGTGTGATCTGGTAGTCAATGAATTTTAAGCAAACAATTTCACAGTTTTGGGTTATCAGAAAGAACGAAGGTTGCAATGAACTCTCTTTAGCATCTGACTGTGATACTGATAATGAACTGTTATAGAGTGTAGCTTTTGATATGAGGGCATATAATGGCTTTGAAACTGGGTCATCCAGGTGAACAAAATACCCATGGAAGGAGTTACAGAGTCAAAGTGTGAAGCAGAGACTGAAGGAATGACCATCCAGAGACTGCCCCACCTGGAGATCCATCCCATATACAATCACAAAACCCAAACACTATTGTGGATGCCACCAAGAGCTTGCTGACAGGAGCCTGACAGCTGTCTCCTGAGAGGCTCTACCTGTGCCTGACAAATACAGAAGTGGATGCTCAGAGCCATCCATTGGACTGAGCACAGGATCCCCAATGAAGGAGCTAGAGAAAGTACCCGAGATGCTCAAAGGTTTGCAACCCCATAAGAAGAACAACAATATGAACTAACCTGTACCCCCAGAGCTCCCTGGTACTAAACCACCAATCAAAGAAAACACATGCTGAGACTCATGGCTCTAGCTGCAAATGTAGCAAAGAATGGCCTATTCAGTCATCAATTGGGGGAGAGGCCCTTGGTCCTGTGAAGGTTCTATGCCCCAGTATAGGGGAATGCCATGGCCAGGAAGCAGGAGTAGATGGGTTGGTGAGCAGGGAGAGGGGTAAGGGGAGAGTGTCTTGGTGGGTATTTGAAATGTAAATAAAGAAAATATCTAATAAAAAAAAAGGAAGTGGGGCATCCACTCTGATTTTCAGTCCTGTATTGTTTGAACAATTATCAAGGGTCTAACAGTTTCATATGCATGTATAGCCCAGAGCCCTTTAATTACACCATGTGACCTGACATCCATGTAGATGCTCTCCTCGACTGGTTGAGAGAAATAAAAATTTAAAAGTATGCTCTAATGTCAGCGCATCAACCAGTTCTCAATGGCCCAGCAAGAAACAGTCTATATGTCAGTCACAAGTGACAGAAACCTTTGCTTCTGTGCTACAAGGTCTACTAGGTTAAACACAGTGGTCATAAGATGACATTTAATGCTAGCTTGAAGCCTGTTAATGTGCCATTACACTCTGTAAATTAATTCTGTTTTTGTGCTAATGACTCAGGAAGATAGGCACAGATAAGAATTTTCTACAGGTCTGAGATTTTGAGGACAGCAGATCAGACTGACTTTCTTTGGTGTTTCCTAATTGTCTTGGATGTGTAAATTATCAAGATACAATATTTCCTCAGCAAGACTCAGGAGGAGGAAAATACTCTTTAGATCCTAACCAGGCCAAGGAAACCACCACTTTCTCCATATTCCTCATTTTTCTCCTGTGTCAGTCAGCTTACTTAAACTATTTTTCTCTCAACATCTAGGCTCACCATTATGCTCAATAGGAACTCTTTAAAATATAGATTCTTGAAAATCAAAGAAACATTTCAAAAACAGCTGTGCCCTAATAGAAGGCTGATTGATTTCTGTTTGCCTTTAACATAAATAAGTAGGGCATCTTGAATCCAGCTCAGCTGAAAATGCTTTTCTTCTAACACTATGTTGGCATTTATCTAATGATCCTAATGAGAGCAAACGCTACATGTTAATATTTCTGTAGAACTGGAAAGTCCTTAGAAAACTAAACAGAATTTTACTTAACTTGAAAGAAACAAGTTTTTGGAAGTTTCCTTGGTGGTTTAAGATAATTGAGACCTATTGTGTCTGAGTTACTGTCTCTGTGGTTTGTAGAAGTAGCAAGCATTTTAAAAGTACTGAGACAGAAGGAGAATTTCCGTATCTTAGGATGTCCTTTTTCCGTCCAGTGTATGTTTTCCTTGATGCCAAAGGAACTCATTTTACAACAAGCTTATATTAAATCACAATTTTTTTGCTAGATTTGAAGTTCCTGCAACACAATTTCCTTCTGTGGATGGCTGCCAGAAGTGGACATTCAGCAATGGAAAATAATAAAAATATTTTTTACTTCCATCTGAAGTAAAAAAAATAATAATAATTTAATTATAGGAAGTAGATATAGACTGGAAGCACGAAAATTTTTCTTCTGATTACTTTCTATAATATAAAACTTATACATTATAGTTTTGGAAATGGATGAAGGGATTTTTAAGAATTCTCTCTTTAGTGATTGGGAAGATCATTCAGTGGTTAAAGAAACTTACTGATTCATAACACCTACATGGTGACTGACAACTGACTGTTAATACAGTTTCCAAAAAAGGGATAACCCCTTACTTACTGATTCATAACACCTACATGGTGACTGACAACTGACTGTTAATACAGTTTCCAAAAAAGGGATAACCCCTTGTAGACTCTATTGATACCAAACATGGGACATGTACAGACTCACGTGTGCTCTCTCACACACAGATGTGTGTGCATGTACATGCATATACATATGATATACATATAAAATGTATATATTATACATATAATATATGCTATACATATAATTTACACACACACACACACACACACACACATATATATATATATATATATATATATATATATATATATATATATATATATTTAGATAAACAATACAAATTCTGTACTTTCTTGGTTGTGCTTGGCCCCACGATGTACTTCCTTGGTTGTGCTTGACACCATGATGTACTTCCTTGTCTGTGCTTGGCACCATGATGTACTTCCTTGTCTGTGCTTGGCCCCACGATGTACTTCCTTGTCTGTGCTTGGCACCATGATGTACTTCCTTGTCTGTGCTTGGCACCACGATGTACCTTCTTGGCTGTGCTTGGCACCATGATGTCCTTCCTTGGCTGTGCTTGGCACCATGATGTCCTTCCTTTGTTGTGCTTGGCACCACGATGTACTTCCTTGGCTGTGATTGGCACCACGATGTACTTCCTTGGCTGTGATTGGCACCATGATGGCTGCTAAGCTTATTGTAGGTACATCAAATTTTTGAGTTGTGAATTTTTACAGTGATGTGATAAAAGCCAACTTGTGTTGACACTAGGTTAACACAATGATTTCTAGAAAACAGATTATTACTCATGTGATTCTTTATTTTAATCCTTCTTCCAAGAAAATCATTAATGGAGTTTGACAGTATCTTTTAAAATTTTATTTTATTTTTAATTTATTTTTACACTCCATATTCCATTCCTGCCCCCCCTTCACTCTCTGTCTGCTCCACATCCCACACCTCCTCTCCACCCTACCCCATCTCCTTGTGGATGTCCCTACCTCCCAACTCCACCTGACCTCTAAACTCCCTAGGGCCTCCAGTCTCTTGAGGGTTAGGTACACCATCTCTGAATAAATACAGACCCAGAAGTCCTCTATATATGTGTGTTGGGGGCCTCATATTAGTTGGTATATGCTTTGTGTTTGGTGTTACAGTGTTTGAGAGATCTCGGGGATCCAGATTAATTAAGAAATACTGACACAGAAGGAGAATTTCCATATTTTAGGATGCCCTTTTTTGTTGCTGGTCCTCCTACTGGATCGCCCTTCTCCTCAGCTTCCTTCAGCATTTAAAATACTAGTGAACCCATTTCAGATTTGTATATTAAAGATTTCCCTAATTAAAAATAATATTGTGTTCTCTGCCATAGATGTTCCTGTGTCTCTTAGGTAAGCTGGTTTCAGGACCACACATTTCAAACATATTTTGCAGAGATTACAATGACAAACATTGAGATTCTATCTGTTTTCCATTTTCTAGCCATTACTTCTGTATATGTGGATGAGTGAACTGTAGAAAACTGCAGCGATATTTTTTTTCACCAAGCTTACAATCAAATCCCTTACCTGGATGGTCTCACAGTCCCAGGGGCATGCGTTATCATGAGTACTTTGCCTTTCTCTTGTCACACAGGAACTAGGACTCTTACTGGGTCACAGAGTAAGGAAAATACTTATTTTTTTTAGACCATATGATTCCAATTTGATACAAATTCATTGCTTTCTTGATAAGATCCTGTTCATGGAGTAGCTTTGAACAATGCACTGTGCAATATGGGTAGGGAGTTATCATTATGCACTGTTAAGTGAATTAGAAAATCTTCACGGGCATATTTTGCATGCTTGCATATAAGCACTGCCATGATTCTAGGAGTCCATCGGCCTCTTGTAAATCCTCTCATCTGTGTCATCATGGTGGGTGTTCATAGTCTTACACATCTTTATGATTTTACTTATGCATAGTGTCGCCGAAGTGTGGTAGGGTTCATCAGACATGCAAGGATATTTCCCATCTCCATCTTGTCTTATACTCTCTGCCAGTTACAGCAGGCAGAAACATAGTCACTCAACTGTGCTACTGTTTTATAACTTATGAATACTATCTGATCTTGATAAATTTCAAACACTGAAGTCCTCATTTTCTCATATTAAAATGGGGCAAATATATAACTGTGGTGCAGATTAAAATGAGATAGCATACATGAAATGTTGGCTAATCCTTTATGTTTATTTATGTCTCAAATCATAAACATTCATAAATGAATATATTTTAACTACCAAACAAATACTTCATATATATATATATATATATATATATATGTAAATTTGAAAATCATGTCAACATGCTGATGGACTCTTTGATATTATGTGTAAGGCTTAGAAACTGGTTTTAACTCCTATAAGTCTTCACAGAAGAACTTATTCAAGTTGAATGAGATTTTATAGATAAGATTTAAAATTTTTATTTGTTTGATTGATATATTAGCAAATATACTTTGATGAAGAATTTATTTCTCAGTTAATTGTTGTTCTTTGAACATTCTCTCTGTCTGTCTGTCTGTCTGTCTGTCTCTCTCCCTCTCTGTATACTATAGTGAATATTTCCTAATAACATGATTCACAAAATGAAAACATCTAGACTCACCAAATTAAATCTGTTCACTATTCGTGTTTCACTGGGCGGGATGACGGACTTGAGAAAGTGGTATCTGTCTACTTCTTTCTCTCTGCATCCATTTATTTTTATTTGCTCCATATTATTTTATAGGAAAAAAAGTCAACATTTTACCAGACCTCAGACAGTGCTGTTTATGTTCGATGTTACCAGTTTCCTCACTGATTCACTTCAAATAAGATCCTTGGGAATGACTTCTCCTCTTCTACAACCTCCAAATGATTCCATCTTCCTTCCAATGTACAGTGCCTACAATGCTCACATTTCTGCCTGGTTGTAAGTCACACATTGCCTATGAGATATTTTGAATTGCTTCTAACCCCTTCTAATTTTAGTTTGAAGTATGCATATACACTCCTTACATTATATTTTTAAGTCCTTGGTATCACAAGATTGGATGAACATTTTTTAGTTTACAGAAAAAAAATGACCACTTGTTTGTGGTTCATTGTGATAGGGAAGGCTAAACATAAACATGTGTCCATTATTGCTCTAGCTGGTGTTACTAATAATATTTTTTTTTGGAAATTAAGATATAGAAGCCTTGATTTTTGAAACTAATTTTCCAGCATTGAAGTTGACAAATAAATATTAGCTTCTACATTTTAGTAGACTAGGAAAAATGGAAATGTGTGGCCTAAGCATGACTTCACAAACGTGATGTAGCCCAACCAGAAGATTGTTCATCTCTGGAAACTATTGAAGATCTACTTTAAACCATTATTGATACATAGGTGATTTTTCTTACAAGATGCTTTTTGCCATTAGAGCCTTCTCATTTCTTTTTTTTCCATTTTTATTAGATCTTTTCTTCATTTACATTTCAAATGTTATCCCAAAAGTCCCCTATACCCTCCCCCATCCCCCGCCATGCTCCCCTACCCACCCACTCCTACATCTTGGCCCTGGAGTTCCCCTGTACTGGGGCATATAAAGTCTGCATGACCAAGGCGCCTCTCTTCCCAATGATGGCCAACTAGGCAATCTTCTTCTATACATGCAGCTAGAGACATGAGCTCTGGGGGTACTAGTTAGTTCCTGTTATTCTTCCACGTATAAGATTGAAGACCCCTTCAGCTCCTTGGGTACTTTCTCTAGCTCCTTCCTTGTGAGTCCTGAGTTCTATCTAATAGCTGATTGTGAGCATCTACTTCCATGTTTTCCAGGCATTGGTATAGCCTCCCACAGCTATATCAAGGCATTTCAGCACTATATTGCTGGCATATGCAATCATGTCTATGTTTGGTAGCTGATTATGGGATGGATCCCTGGCTGCTGCAGTCACTGGTTGGTCCATCCTTTGGTTCAGCTCTATACATGATCTCTGTAACTCCTTCAATGTGTGCTTTTTTCTTAATTCTAGGACGGGGCAAAGTGACCACATTTTGATCTTCATTCTTCTTGAGTTTCGTGTGTTTAGTAAATTGTATCTTGGGTATTCTAGGTTTCTGGGCTAATATCCACTTATCAGTGAGTACATGTTATGTGAGTTCTTTTGTGATTGGGTTACTTCACTCAGGATGATACCCTCCAGATCCATCCATTTGCCTAGGAATTTCATATATTCATTGTTTTTAATAGCTGAGTAGTACTCCATTGTGTAAATGTACCAATATTTTTGTATCCATTCCTCTGTTGAGGGACATCTGGGTTCTTTCCAGCTTCTGGCTATGTTCCACTATGTTCATAGCAGCCTTATTCATAATAGCCTTCTCATTTCTTTCAGGCAGAAAATACTTTGCAGGCTGTGGCTTGTATTTCTCTACCTGTACTTTTCCGCAGCTAGTGAATTCTCCAAGGAATCTCTCTCCATGGAGACCAAGCCAGACAGCCCATCTATAGGCTGTTCTTGAGATCCTGTTTGCAAGTAATGATTCGGATAAACTAGAGATTGGTTCCCTTTCCTGAATCTCTGGCAGCTGGAATAATTCTCCAAAGACTCCTCTTTGGAGCAAACAGATGGTCTGTAGGCATGTGCTTTCCTTGGGATTGTACCAGTCTTGAATAATTTAAACTTCCAAATCTCTGTAAAACTACTGTATTCCCTTTTCCCAGTACAATTTTTTCCTCTTTTTACCTCAGAAATTCCATCTCTCTATTTTAACATTTGGCTGCTACTTCTCTGTTTTGTGAGGGGCTTCATTGTCATGTGTCTCCTGCTGCTCTGTCACAATTTTAGATAAGTATAGCTTTAGAAAACTAAGATGCTTTGAGAAACTTGTGTGCTGGTGACTTTTCCTGCTTACCATTTGCAAAGCACTTTGTATACATAAACATCACATTAGCCAAGTGAAGCTGTTATCACAGCTCCTGTTGGTTCACACGTGGTTCTTGCTTTAGAATTACCTCAAATAGGTTCACAGAATTTTATCGTTGCATTATGAAGCACTCAATAATTTGTACGAACTTTGGTGAATACTTCTCTGCCAGCCTGCTTCAGCAGGATCCCGTCCCTGCTCTGTTGAGGACTCACTGCCTTTCCTGTGGAAACACAAGAGCCCGTCCCTGCTCTGTGAGGACTCACTGCCTTTCCTGTGGAAACACAACAAAAAGCTCATGTGCAGAGTGGTTTTCACAGGGTTTGAACTTTTCTTTCCAAATCTGAGGTGTTTCCATCTTCAAATTAAAGAGATTGTCCAAACACACTTCAGATATTTTTATGGGATCCAGTGCACTGAAAATGTGTGCCTTAGTCTGTTGTATAGAGGCACAAACCATTTCAGCTCCTACTACAAACAAACATTTCTGACGTTTCAGGCACTAAAGCCATGACTCAGTTCTAGAGGATCTTCTGGGCTGTGCTCAGATTTATTGGCACCCTCTTCTTTCTCAAAGATGGCTGAGGTACAAGAATAAAGACAACAGAGGTATGTGTATACAAGTCATCAAGACTATACTCCATTTTGAATAAGATAGCCATCTCATCTGAGGAGATGAAAAACAGTGCTCTCTGCAGTGTGCAATTAGCTTTTACCAAGTGATTTTCACGTTGTCTTTTGTTTCAGTCATTTCTTATAAAGGCAATTTTACCTTTGATCATACTATGAAAGCAGAAGCTAAAGCCCCACAGAGTCTTTTTCTTAAGTAGATTTACCCAGAAATGGGAGCCAGGGAAAAGCTCTGAGTATTATAGCACCAGATTCTGTATTGTCTCATGTGGAAAGAACAAAGTAAATAGTAGATTATTTAGGGAACAATCAGATATCTTTCATCATAGATACTATTTATATTATGTTCTTATTAATTTAAAAAAATAAGGTATAAAAGTCATTATTTTCTGTTATTTGTGTATGAAGTTTGGAAAAGTGAAACTCAGGGAAAGTAAACAAGACTAAGAAAATTCATGTGTTTGACAGGATACTTCCATATAGAATCTGATGATGAAAACAGAGAACAATAACCAATAATCAATAACCTTTACAAGCCTCTCATCTCATGCTTTTCAACCATCTGTGGATGTAATGTCACCTTCATCCCTTGCAAAGTGTATCTACAAATCATCAAATTTCCCAGGGTGGGTGTTTTTCATGTATTTCATCCAAATAGTCATTTTCTACTTTCATTCCATTTCCCTATGAAGGCTATACTTTATCAATTTGACACAAGTCATGGTGTTCTGAGAGGAGGGATCCTCAGTTGATAACATCTCTTCAGATCAGGCTGTAATCAAGCCTATGGAGCATTTTATTCACAAGTGATTCATTTTGGAGAGCCCAGTTCGGTGTAGTCAATGCCATTCCTGGGTAGGTGGAACTTATTTATATAAGAAGGCAGACTTAACAAGCTACAAGGAGCAAGCCAGTAAGCAGCACCCCTCTGTTGACTCTGCATCAGCTCCTGTCTCAAGTTTCCTGCCTGAGTTCATGCCCTGACTTCCACACAGTTCCACAGGCGATGTGGTCAGACTAAGCTGAAATGAACAATTTCTCTACAAATGGGTTTTGTTTATGTCTCTTTATTACAGCAATAGAAACTCTAAGACATTCCCATAGCTCACAGAATGTAGGCACATCACTAATTTGTTCTTATTCCACACATTTCAACATTTGGCCAACTGGCATTTTCTTCTTGGATTTGTTGCTTTCTTGGGAGTTACATAAACACAGATTGCTAGGGCTCAGCAAAAAGCAAATTCTAAATACACCATTTATAGCATTTTCAAGGTGACTTTTGGCCGAGAAGCCCATACTCACTCCTGGCTGTATCTTATTCTTTCCCTGAGCTCCTCTTAAGCCAGTGCTAAAACCTCTGCTAAAGTCTCCTAAGAAACTCCAACTATGGTTTAAAGTATCAGTTTTTATGCTTTCAACTCAGAATTTTAAAGGTAAGAAACTAAAATGTGAATCACAAACAATTTAAATTGTGGAGCAGTTCAGTCCAGAGACTATCACTTCATTTAAGAACTTGATAGAGGGGCCAAGGGAGATGAATCAGGAGCTGAGAGAGGTACTTGTGTAGGTTTAAGATCTTTGTTCAACTATTCAAGGCCCAAGTCAAATGTACCCATAATGCCAGCATCACAGGTAAGCAGAGACAGCAGCTAATTATCTCAATGGTTACCAGCCTACAACCAGGATCTATCTGCTAGAGACCCTATCTCAGAAGAACAAAGCAGAAGGACACTTGACACCTTTAAGCAAGTGCATATTAGACACACACACACACACACACACACACACACACACACACACTCATGCATTCATGTGAACCACCAGAGAAGCATCTTAATAAAATGGAATCTCACAAAGTGCAATTTTGTCATATAGGGGCTTTGATACATTTCTGACTCTGTCTTCAAGGCACACCCATTAAGATGAAAAACGTCTCCAATGGTGATGGGATGGACCCTGCATGTTCCCTGCCTCTGGGTACCCTTTCCTTAGCTGGGCTGCCTTGTCTGGCCTCAGCAGGAGAGGATGTGCTTAGTTCTGCTGCAACTTCATGTGCCAGGGATCTTAGTGCGGGGGTGGGCAGGGGGGGGGCTTCTCTGAGGAGAAGGAAGGGGTAATGACAGGAGCAGTTTGTGAGGGTGGAACTGGGAAGGAAAAGAGAAAGAGGGGCTACAATTGGGATGTAAAGTAAATAAATAAATAAATAAATAATGAAATAAAAAAGATGGAAAATTCTGTTACTGAATTGGAAAAGGCTCAATGGCTTGTTCCAAGAGTATAACTGCAATCTGCTTTGCTTTGTGTTACACTCAAAGAACTGAATATCACAGGCTGATGATCACTTTTATTGATTTCCTCCCTTTCTTAAATTTGAATTCCAGCTCTCTTTTCTTCTGCTTTTCCTTCCTTCCTTCCTTCCTTCCTTCCTTCCTTCCTTCTTTCCTTCCTTCCTTCCTTCCTTCCTTCCTTCCTTCCTTCCTTCCTTCCTTCCTTCCTTCCTTCCTTCCTTCCTTCCTTCTTTACAATTTTTGTGTATTGTTTGTATGTTTGTTTATGACTTACAATTTGACTTACATGCTGTCTCCTTTAAGTCATTCTTTTAACTGTAGAATTTAAAAGCATTCATTATGACCACTCACGACTCACCTTATTTTTAGGGTGCAAATTGAGTGGTAAACAATTTCACATGAGATTTTTCTACCTTCACCAAAAAAGTTCTCATAACTATTAAAATGAACTTTATTTTCTTCAAAAGGCATGTAAACTTTTATTTTTAAGCAAGGTTTTATTCCCCCATCACATATGCACAGTTGGTAGTAAGAATTGTAGATAAATTTTCTTTCTGTACTTACCACCAAGGCACATCACCTCAGGAAGTACCAAGAATAATAATGGGAAGTGCTTGCTGGTCACCATTCATACAAGTGTTCTGCTTGATCCAGGATTCGCAAAACACCTGGAAGCAGTCATCAGCTTGTGGAGTAACTGAGCTCATATGTCTAAGGTTCTCTTAATACTCCATGTCTCCGTAGTGTGGGCTATGGTGCTGAGGTAGGGTTGACATTGTACAGCACAGGCTGGTAAAGCATGAGGACATGGGCCACAGGCAGGCCACCAGGGATTCTTTTGAAACTTCAACAGTTTAAGTCACTGTGGCTACTGTGTGAAATCCAGACCTTTTCTGCTTGGTGAAAGGAAGTTTTATTGTCATAGAGACACTGCATTTGCTCACAGATCGTCTGTAACTGCTTTTCTGCTTCAACTCCAGAGTAGTCTATTCTAGGCAGAGAAGGTGTTGCTTGCAAAGCTTTGATTGTTTAGGATTTTTCACAGATTTCTAAATGATCTAGGCTCTAAGGAGTCACTGAAAGATTTGATCCAAAAGATAACATTATCCTTCTACCTTTTAGAAAGTTGAACAATAGCACAGAGTGTGAGTAAACTCACTCCTTGAGGTGATCAGGGTTTCATCCTATAGTTTCTCCACCTTTCACTTTCTTTTCTTCACTCATCATTGTACTCAGTTATACCTGATATTCAGACTTCTTGCCCAATATATTAACATCTAAAATGTGAACCTTAAAAATACAAGTGGGGGAAATTTACTAGATTTGAAAGTGACATTACAGAAATTAATTCATAATTATGAGAAGCATAATATGGCCTGAGAAACATCCTGATTGGACCCATTTGAACTATACTACATTTGCTATTATTTATTTAGCATGGGTGGCCTGGACACACCAACTCACGGAGCATCACCATTCTGTATAAAACAGGCAAAAATAGCTCCATCCATTCTCAGATTTCCTACAACCCTATGAGTCCCAAAAGAATGCAAAAACACTAAATCATGCTGCTTTCTTTCATGTAGTATCTGGAATGCATATATTCTGATTAGATATTCTTCTATCCTGAAAGTTGAGATGGCAGACTAACGCCATGCTACTGATAGGCTCAGTGAGTGCTGGCAGGTCTTCTTTTCCTCTTAGAAACTGACTTCACATTGTGCTATTTTCAACTGGTGCAAATCCGTCCTGATGAAATCAAGGTATCAGATTGCAATTGTCTCATTTTTACATTCTCCCACTGTAGTCTGTTGACCTTTTCAGTATTCGAAGCAAGATTTCCAAGTAGCTGCCCAGTCCTTTTTCCTCCTATTAAAATGTCCAGTGACTTGTTGCAGGGACTGAGATGACTGGCCAACTGAGATGGAGAATTTTAAAAAGGTCACAATGGTTCAACACATCATATATTTCTTGGGGTTGATAAAGTGTTTTTAATGTGCACTTTAACTATTTTTTAAATAAACGCCAAACCAATGATTCTATAACAGAAAATATCCTGCCAATGTCTTTTCTAAACTGGATCTCACTTGCTTTTTTGAATTTTGCTTCTTCTTCGAGCTAGAGAAGTGGAAGGAACGTAACCCATGTCAAAATGATAAAGTTTTAGCAGTGTGACAACTACTTATAACTATCATGAGTCCACTCAGCTATACCAAATTTAAGAATAAACACATAAAACTCATTCAAATAAAAGACACAATGTCGCTTTTCTAGCAACATTGCAGGAATTTTCTTTCAGCTTGTCTTCACCCTCAGTGAAAGGACACCCACTTTGCATTATTAACAACGTGTAGAGGAAACAAGTTTAAAGATGATTTCTCAAAGGGAAGGAGTAAACATATTTCAGAGACACATGAGTATCTCACAGTGTTCTTTGGTTGGGAATAAATTTCAAATTCCTTGCACATCCAAAACCAAACACATTATACCACGAGATAACACTACCACAGGATTATAACATTCACTATCTGTAGTATATGTAAATGATGCAAATCCCTGGATATCATAATCATGCAAAACCATTATCTTCTGCATTTTATTTGGTACCAGGGGACATAGCTGTTGCCTGCATACTCAATTGTACAAACAATAAATTGAATAAAGGGTAGGAATTGGGTACAAGTATATATTTTTTACATGCAGATTGTGAAATTTGTTCAAAGGTGTCATGGAAACTAAAAGGAAGAATTACCAAGTGTAGTGTTAACAGAAAAATACATCAGTATACATTAAATGCAGAAAAATGAAGATAGTATGTATTTTAATATTTAAATTTCAATAATAAAATTGTTTTTAATTATGAGGAAATAAATCAGGAACCTTACACTGGAAATTTAGGAAAATGAATATAGAGCACTTATTTTTTTTTTTTTTTTTAGACTTAAGGATGATCTTATTTTATTCTGGAGTTCTGACTTTATAATTTTTTTCTCTTGCCATTGAGAATTAAAATTAAGGCATTAAAAATGCTAAGAAAATACTTTATCACAAAACTACATTCCCAGTACAGACTGACCTGAAATTGTGATCCTCCTGGCTCAACTGCTGGAACACCTAGCATTGTAGACTTACATTACTATACACAGGTCAGTGTTTGGCTCTTTTTTTTTTTTTTTTTCAACTTTTATTAGATATTTTCTTCATTTACATTTCAAGTGTTATCCAGAAAGTTCCCTATATCCTCCCCCCTCCCGGCCCTTCTACCCTACCCACCCGCTCCCACCCCCTGGCCCCGGCGTTCCCCTGTATTGGGGCATATAAAGTCTGCATAACCAAGGGGCCTCTCTTCCCACTGATGGCCA